>VMDO01030133.1:0-15280 GCA_007922755.1 Pedetes capensis | reverse complement strand
TACAACCATATGATGCCACTGAAAATATCATGGCATGAGTCAAACGCACCTTCGTCTTCAGTGTGACATCTTTGCTTATCAATACTCTAAAGAGATCTTTTGCCACAGCTTTTCCTAGAGCAATGCATCTTTGGATTTCTTGACTGCTGCTTCCACGGGTGTTGATTATAGAGCCAAGCAAAGTAAAATCTTGGACAACCTCAATCTTTTCTCCATTTAATGTGAAGTTGCGTGCTGACCCAGTCGAAAGGATTTTTGTTTTGTTGATGTTTAGTCGTAACCCATATTGAAGGCTATGATCTTTGATCTTCATCAGTAAGTGTTTTAAATCCTCTTCATTTTCAGCAAGCAAAGTGGTGTCATCTGCATAACGCAGGTTGTTAATGAGTCTTCCTCCAATCTTGATGCCACGTTCTTCCTCATAAAGTCCAGCTTCTCGGATTGTTTGCTCAGCGTATAAATTGAAGAGATAGGGTGAAAGTATACAGCCCTGACTCACACCTTTCTCAACTTTAAACCATATATGCAAATCAATAAACATTATATTGTATGTTCATTCATATAAATAGAATGAAGGACAAAAATCATGATTATCCTAATATATGCAGAAAAAGCATCTGATAAAATTCAACATCCCTTCATGCTAAAAGCCCTAAACAAATTGGATATAAAAGGATCATATTTCAACAGAATAAAGGCTACAGATGATAAACACACAGCCAACATCATACTGATTGGGGAAAAGCTGAAAGCATTTCCTCTAAGATCAGGAACAAGGCAACAATGTCCACTCTCACTACTCTTATTCACAAAGTATTAGAAGTTTTAGCTAGAATAATTAGGCAAGAGTCAGAAATAAGAGGCATTCAAATAGGAGAAGAGGAAGTTAAATTATTCCTGTTTGCAGGTATCATTCTCTATATAGAAAAACTTAAAGACTATTAGAACTGATAAACTAATCAACTAAAATAGGATACAAAATCAGTATACAAAACAGTAGCTTTTCTATATAGCAACAACGAATTTGCTGAGAAATTATGAAAGCAATCACATTCACAAAAGCCACAAACACACTTGCACACTCTATGAGTAAACTTAACTAAGGAAGTGAAAGACCTCTACAAGGAACATTACAAAACACTAAGAAAATGAAATAGATATTAAAAGATGAAAAGACCTCTTAAGTTCATGGGTTGGAAGAATAAATAGTTATAAATGCCCATACTAGCCAAAGCAAGCTACAGATTCAATGCAATCTGTATCAAAAATTCCAATGACATTCTTCACAAAACTATAAAAAAAGTCCTAATATTAATATGGAAGCATGCAAGACTCCAAATAGCCAAAACAATCTGCAGCAAAAGGAGCAAAGCTGGAAGCATCACAATAGCTGATTTCAAGACACATAACAGAGCCATAGTAACCCAAACAGTACAGTATTGGCATAAAATTAGGCACAAAGACCAACAGAATAGAAAAGAGAACTCAGAAATAAACGCATGCCTCTATAGCCAACTGATTCTTGACAAAGGTGGATATTTATATGCAGAAGACTGAAATGAACCTCTCTTGCTGTGCACAAAAAAAAAATCTAATGACAATGGATCAGAAATCTTAATGTAAGATCTGAAACTAGAGGAAAACATAGAGGAAACACTTAATGACCTGGTACAGGCAATGACTTTCTAGGAAAGACCCCGAAAGCACAGAAAATAAAAGCAAAAATTAAGAAATGGGATTACATCAAACTTAACAAGCTTCTGCACTGTGAAGGAAAAAACCAACACAGTGAAGACAACCTACAGAATGGGTGAAAATACCTGCAACTATTCATCCGAGAGAGATTAATATCCAGAATATATAAAAAGCTCAAAAAACTTAAGAAAAAAACAAGTGGTCCAATTAAAAAATGGGCAAATGATCTGAAGTGACACTTCTCAAAGGATTATTGTTAGATACCATCCAGTCAGGTCCGACTCATAGTGACCCTCAGAGGGTTTTCAATGGCTGATTGTTTCGGGGTTGCCTCAGGAGTGGATTGCCACATCCTTCTCCTGTTATTTATTTATTTATTTATTTATTTATCTAAATTTTGCAGTGCTTGGAATTGAACCTGGGTCCTCAGAGACAACTGAGCTAAACCCTGGCCCCATGTCAAAAGATTACAAATGACCAATAAGTAGCCAGGTGTGGTGGGGCACGCCTGTAATCCCAGCACTCAGGAGGTTAAGGCAGGAGGATCATCATGAGTTCAAGGCCAGCCTGGTCTACATAGAAAGTTCCAGGACAGCCTCTGCTGCACAGCAAGACCTGTCTCAGAATTAATTAATAAATTAATTCTTAAAATGTTTAATATCATTAGCTATCAGAAAAATGCAAGTCAAAACTACAATGAGATAGCATCTCACTCCAGTTAGCATGAACATTGTTTTTTTAAAATGCTGGGTAAGAAGTAGAAAAAAAGAGACTCTTATGGACTGTGGGAATGTAAATTAGTACAGACACTATGGAAAGTAGTATGGAGGTTTCTCAAAACACTAAAATAAAGCCAGATGTGGTAGTGCATGCCTATAACCCCAGCACTCAGGAAGCTGAAGCAGGAGGACTGCTGTTGAGTTCAAGGCCAGCCTGGGCTCAAAGCAAGTTCCAGCCTAGCCTCAGCTACAAAATGAAACTATCTCAATAAATAAGAAAGGAAGAAAGACAAAAGAAAAAAGAAAAGAATCCAGCTATCCCCTTCCTGGGTATATTTCCAAAGAAAATGAAGTCAGTAAACAAAAGATGACTGTATGCCTGTTTATGCCAGCTCTATTCACAATAGCTAAGATGCGAGTCAGTCTACATGCCTATCGGCAGATGAATAGGTAAAGAAAATATGAGATACACACACACACACACAGAGGAGTATTTTAGCCAGCCACAAAGAAAAATCCTGTCATTTGCCACAAAATATGTAGAAATGGAAAGCATCATGTTAAGAGAAATAAGCTACACAGAAAAAGACAAATGCTTCATGTTCTCTCTCACATGTTGACCTGGATTTTGAATAGTGATTACTAGGGCCTGGAAAGGCTGCCTGGGGAAAATGAGGAGGGTGGAAGAAGTGTGGATGAACATGATAAAAGCATGACACTGAATGCATATAGGGAAATTTCACATTGAATTCCATTCATGTGTAAAATTAATCTGTTAATAAAAAGATGCAAAAATCACTGATATTCCTCCAAAAAGATAATGTATTTTAGAGTGAATATAACAAGTTAAATATTCTAGTACTTAAATAATGGTATAATTATAATTTTGAGCTTTATTTGGATCAATATTACATAAGTTTGTTCCCCTTGAGAAAAAAATAAACTAGGATCCTTATATCTAGCATTAGAATTATAGGTTCAAGTTATAAAGGTTATAGAACTTTAAGAAGTCATTTTGATTTTATCAATGCAATGTCTTAGCTAGAAAACTCAGTAATAGGAAAAAGTACACCATTTTGATACAAATGTATACATTTTTAAAGCATTTTCTTTTACATAATTTCATTCCCCAAGCTCTGGAAAGTAATGTATTTTTCATCTTCGTCTAATGAAATAAACAGAATCCAATCTTTTATTAATAAATGTTGTGTAGGACCTAATGGCTTTGCCAAGAGCTCAGAATTAGTGCCGAGTCTCTGCAAACAGCAAACTTAAATGATCTTCAGTTTATCTTAAAGCCTACTATCCATCTCAAATATATCTCTTACTCTACTTTTCCAAGAAATTACTCATTACAGTTAATATTTCCAGGCTGAGTCCTAGTCAGGGGTATTGATTTCAGGAATGAAAATGTCATAATGAAACTCATTTTATATGCTAATTTTAAAAATTACTAATTGAAAAAAAAGGAAAAAAAAAACAGGATTTTTCCTTTTCCCATCAATAGCAAAAAAGGCAATGTATTTTGGAACACACTTTCACAAAGCTAAAGGTTTTACCTCACAGTTAATCTGTGCCTGTTATACAAATGGGTCCCACAAAGAGTTCCTACCATCTGCTAGAGTGTATCTGCATCAGGACTGAAGCTAGAGTGATAAAAGCTCCCAGGTCAGAGTCCACAGAAAGTATTTCTGGAACATTTTTTGTCTATATACTGATCCTTCTCTCTTTAGATGATGAAATTTGGCAGCATTGAAGAGGGGTTCCAATTTATTTGCAGAAAGTTATACTCTAGATCAGGGGTCCCCAATCCCCAGTCTGTGGCCTGTTAGGAACTGGGCCATATAGTGGGTGAGCAGAGGGCAAGTCTTCATCTGTATTTATAGCCTCTCCCCATCACTCATATTATTGCCTGAGCTCCATGGAAAATTTGTCTTCCACAAAACCAGTCCCTGTGTCAAAAAGGTTGGGACCACTGCTCTAGGCAACCACTGTGCAAACTGAAAAAGGAGCCCTTTCTTCAGGGAGGAAACATTCAGACACCCATGGCTGTGGTATGGCCAGGAAAATCCCTAGCCAAACAGCTCACCTCCTATATTGGGTGCCTGGAAATGGGTGCCATTTAGAAATGTGGAATTCCTATAATAAGAAAGGTCTCATCTGAAACTAATGTTCAGAGTCTTCAGTCTCTTTAATACATTATGTATCTTCCCACAGCACCTGAAGAAGCGTCTTTTACAATTTATAACGGGGAGGCTGTGGAACACAGTGAAGAGAGCAAGGACCGAACCATCATGCTGATGGGTGTGTCCCCACAGAAGATTTCTGTTCGGCTGAAGAGGACTGTAGCCCACAAGACCACCCAGACCGAAACACTGCCTTGGGTGGGCACTGAAGCCCCTTCTGGTCACTATGTACTGTCTTCCCCAAGGAAGACAGCCCAGGATACCCTTTATGTGCTTCCCAGTCCCACATCCCCATGCCCTAGCCCAGTCTTGGTCAGAAAGCGGGCTTTTGTCAAGTGGGACAATAAAGAATCCCTCATAAAATCAAAGGAGGAGCTCCATCACCTCAGGCTCCCAACCTACCAAGAGCTGGAACAGGTACCTTCTTTTTCATATCACTCCCCCCCCTTTTTTTAATCAGACTGTCCTAGTAAATAAAACAGGGAAGAGCACATGAACTGAAGATTCTGATGATTCAAATCAGGTTAATCACTAGCAGGTGAGGAAAAAAAATAACAGAAAATATAAAGAAAAAACAGGAGAAAGGAACAAAGTTAATAATTATAGGTAAACTATGCCATTTTAGAAACAAAGAAGCAAGGATACATTAGCTTTAACATTATCAATCATTTTATTAAAGGGGAGGAATGCTTTCCTGCCTTTTTCCCAAAACATCAAGGTCTGTACTATGTGTTTGGAGGCCAATCAGAACACATAACACAACATCCACCTAACTAGACTTCCTTATATAATTCTACATATATACAGTGAAACTGCCCAAGAGGCCGCAGGATTCCCAGCACCATTCTCAACATGGTACCTTCCCTATCAGACACCCAGGAATGGAATTAGAGAGACATCTGAAGGAACAAGTTGGATAATGTATGTGAAACTCTTGATTCAGTGCCTACAATGAAGAACATAATATTAGGAGGGTCATATGAAAAAAGAACAGATTTTTCCAGATGAAATGAACTCTCTTGCTCTGAGTATTTTTAAGAGGTAGGTTAGAAATCAAGTCATCAGAAGGTTGCTAAATTTGGGTTACACAAAACCTTCTCTTTAGGGATAAAAATGGCCACGTGCAATTTTTAACAATGAAAGGAAACCTTGAAAAGTGAATATGATGTAGAAAGGACTTTGGTCTCAGAAGCAAAGTTTCCTATCCCAGATGTTTCTTATACCAGTTAAACACTATGACCTATTTGGTCCTCTGTAAAATACAGGGCTGAGATTCTACAATTAGGTTTCAAATCTTGACATTTTACATACCTATGAAAAGGAACAAAGTAGTTGGTAACAATGCTGTGAAAAGTAGGTGGCAGAAAGATTACAGATGAATTAGATCCAGAATAATTCCTATCCAGTAATACCAGGGCTGGTAAACCTTCCCTTCACCTTCCCAGTTCCTTCTATTTACTTTTATCATGTCATATAGACCTAAAGACCAAAATTATCTATGTACATTTTGGAGGAACAGTAATGTGTCCCATTTTTTCATTAAGTAAACTCCTACAATGACTTGTCTATAACTCAACAGTCTTGTCTGTAGAGAATGTTACATGCTATCTTAGTGTATGTATACCTCTGAATCAGCATGGGATGAAAGAATAAAGCAAACAAAGGCTTTTGGGTGAGATGCCCCTGGGTTCAAATCTCCAGTCAAACTATACAGTAACATTTTCTGCTTCTGTTAAATTTAAATCCACTACCTATTTTCAGGGTGAATATGAGAGTTAAGATATTCTATTATCATGTAACATAGTACCAGGCACATAGCAAGTGCTCTATATTATATGGCAGCTAACAGAAAGCAATCTAGGTAACTGAGTCTGAGAAACAATCCAGTGTATCTGCAATCACCCAGACACTGCCCTTATGTTCTTTTGAGGTAATCAGTCTGGTATAATGTAAGAACACTGGCCTCAAAATCAAAAGCCTGAAAATCAAGTGATGGTTCTAGAACGAAATCACTTCAAATTAGATTACTAAATCCTAGTTTAGAGGGTGGGAAAAAATCCTAATCTTTATCAAGTTTTCAATGACTTGGGGGAAGAAGTTAAACGACCTATAAGATCACACACAACAAAATTTGCAAACTCTGTTTCATGTCTCAGACCAGACCAGAGACTGTTTCCACCAAGTTAAGATCTCAGGCTATACAACATCCATTTTTGTCATCCTCTACCCATTTGTAAGGAATGGCTTATTCTGCCTGCTGGCCAGTCACATTTGTGATATAACAGAATAACTGCTATTTGCACATGCTCTTTTGATATTTAATGTATTATTTTCTATTCAAGATAAAGTAACTATTTTGAAAAGCATTTTTAATTCTCAATCACACAGTGAACAGGAGATCCCAATTAAGTATAATACTCTTGATACTGTAACTAATTTGCTTTTTGTTGCTGATTTAACATGGCTTATTCTCCTTTCCCTGTAGGAAATACATAACCTGAAAGCAGATAATGATGCACTAAAGATCCAACTGAAGTATGCACAGAAGAAAATAGAATCCCTTCAGCTTGAAAAAAGCAATCATGTCTTAGTACAAATGGAGCAGGGTGAATGTTCTTAGCCCAGACACTCAAGGGGCACAATCTGTTAGTATACTGGAGATCTCATTTCCTAAAATGATTAACACAGAGACCTGGACAACCTTAGATTGACTGTCTTTTAAAAGGGAATGCCAGTTACTGTTTATTTTTTTAAACATGAAAGATTCCTAATTTACAGCACTGTTTTCTCTTTTAGTCAGTTGATTCAAAGGGGAGGAAAGCTGAAGAATGCAAAACTTTGGCATTCATACTAAAACTTTTCTCCTTTTCCTGGAACCAATACCAACAGTGTGCTAAAACATGACTATAGTTTCCTGACAAGGTAGCATCTCAGGCAACCTGCTTGACTGATTCTTCCTTAGAACTAATGTCTCTGAATAATGAATTTGCTTTCTTTCCCAGGTTTTCTGCAAACTGAGGGACTTACTTTGTTCCACCCAAAGTTTGTTTATAATGGAAAAAAAAAAAACATATTCCAAAAGTAGAGTGATTTCTACATGCCAGTACTCTTTGTGAATCTGGTTCCTACTTCACTACCTCAGACCTAATTAATTACCCTCTTTCCCCTCCTTCCTCACTACACTTTCACACACATGAGCCTAACCACCTAGAAGAGAACTTCTAAAGATTCAGCCATGGCTTTTAGGGGCCTATTAAACATGACATTATCCAATTGCAGGTCAACTCACAGTTCTTGTCTTAAAGCCATCATAAAATAACTAGTCAAATTCACTACCCAGAAACATAGATATTACCATTTCATATTATGACTGGCTAATTAACTAAAATAAACATAATGTAAACATGTTTGTCCTCAAATACGCTATAGTGGACAGAAATAGGAACTTACAGCTTTTTAAAGAAACAGTCGGTGAAGAGTAGTTAACTTTTCATGTTCCATCTTTATCTTAAGTAAATTGTTTTAAAGTCTCTTTCAAATTGAACTTGTGTTTAAAATGTCTTCATGATTAATACTACTTAGAAATAAGCTAATTGGATCAATGGTTTAAATAGTTGACAGCATGTACATATGTATATAATTTGTATATATGATATCAGTATGCATGTGGCTTGAGTTTTCATCTTTATAAAATGTGGACGTGAACTGAACTTTTAGTCATTTACACAAATTCACAAATATAGTTCAGTTTGTTACAAGATGCACAAACTGCTTACAATGTCAATTGTATTAATTTGCAAAATCACAAATAACAGTCCTGTGAGTATTCTATTATGAAGATTAATGATAAATTAGTTCATCTGATTGCTTGAGCAACTATTCACAAACTCTGTTGTTAGCCTCTTTTTAGTTCACAGAAAAACTTCACATGAGATCATTATCTTTTGTGGGAGACAGCTTCCATGCTTGGAATGTCTGATACCATGCTGACTTGTAATACATATGCAAACTGACCCACTGCCAAGAATACAATCTTGACAAAGTTAAGTTCCAAACCTAAAGCCAAAAGCACCAAATCTTCGTAAGACATATAGTGGTGCCTACATGGAGGATTTAGATCCCTTAAGAAGTTTCCTTGATGAAAGACTATTTCCTGTTTGCATGCCTCTTTGTACTGAGTTTTAGTGACACAGTACAACCCTGTAGTTAATGTTTCATTAAATTTCAAAGAATCACTTTACACATAAATTTATTCTTTCTAAATTCAAACTCAGAAATCCTCAAAGCAGGGCTGCTTAGGACTAGCACCTGGTATATATGCTTATAGTAGCACTTTGATATTTGTTTTATGTGGAACAAATATGAGTTATGAGTTATGGCAAACTTTAAAATCAAGGCTCTTAACTATTCTTATTTTCCTCTGATAAAGACCAAAAAGTACGTATAACTCAATTTTTTTTACATAGTCATGGAACACAATTTTTTTCATTTTTCTTACTCTCTATCCAAAGTGAACACCCCAATTTAGTTTTTATGTAAATAATCTGTAACATATAGGAATTCAAAAGGTCACAGTCCTCTTAGTCCAATTATCATAGCTAGATGGTCTCAAGCACTGCAGAATTCATTACTGAAATGAACAGGAGGCAGTAGTTTCATAGGCTTTTATGGTCCAGCAAGGGCCAAAGAAGAGTAAAATAGTGTGTGAGCTACTATTATTCGTGTTGAGCTAGAGGGGCTAGTGGAATCTACAGACATTCTGAAACAAGGTTTTGGTTTACCAAGCCTAACATGCAGCGTTTTGTTTCTCATATTGACTTGAAGTAAATTTGGGCAGATACTTAACTACCAAAACAAGGACAAATCTTGTTTTATTAACAGCAATGTAACTTCTCATTTTGTCAACTGACTGACCTTTTTACTGACAATTTGTGAATTTCTGTCTAAAGATGTATAATGTAAACGAACTGCAAGAAAAAAAATGTACAGATTGTAAAGACTTTTGATATCCAATGTAAGTTTTCCTTGTGTAATATTTATATGATAAAAGACATTAGGATCCCTACAACATAAATGTCTTGTGTTTCTTCAACTTCATGAATGTAGAAATTTCACCTGAATTTACTATAATCTACACTGAGACTATACCCTATTCTATTAAACAGAGTACTCCTGGAAGGAAAAGCAACTAGATTATTTCAGTTTTTTCTACACCATTTTTTTTAATAGCATGAAGACATAACAGTACAAAAATATCCAATCATTTCCTATCTTATTCTTAATGACTTATGTTGTTGTGTTGTTGTTAGGTGCCATCGAGTCGGTATCCGACTCATAGCGACCCTCTGTACAACAGGGGAAACACTATTGTCAGTGCTTCTTTGCTGTTCATAGGCATAGGTTTTCAATGGCAGATTGATTTTTGGGAGGGGGTTGCCAGGTCCTTCTCCCAAGCCTACAGCTTCTGGTGTTCCCAGGCGGTCTCCCATCCAGGTACTAACCAGGCCCGACCCTGCTTAGCTTCCGAGATCTGACGGGATAGATGCCACAGGGCTATGGCTGCAGGCTTTAATGACTTATAGTGATCTCCAAATACTAAGTCTATAAATACTTAACATTACAAAAGGCAAATTTGAGGTTGTCATTTTTCTCTGGCTTTCATCTTTAAATTCATAGTTCCAGCTAAACAATCAAACAAATAAGGAAGATAAAACTGATAGAAGATGGATCAATCTTATGTACAGACCCACTCATAGCAATTTGTGGTCATACTTATTTTGAGTGATTAGACATAGCCATAATTTTCCCTTAATGCCCAATTTTTTTGTTAACCAGACCAGTGGCAGAAGGGGAAGTTCAGCCACTCAAATTCCACCATGGGATCCATTCTGGTACTTCTGGATGGGAGTGTATGTATCATTTTGGCAATTCATAGTATTTCATTCAAAAGAATGAAGTCAGCTGACCCTGACCCTGAAGGAAAGATTAAACTGCCTCCTTGACTTTACCACCAGATTATTCCAAATTATCCCATCCCAAATTATCTCAACCCTGTGCTTACCTATAAAGTATAGAAAGTATCATTGCTCAAAATATTTTCTGGCCACAAATCTTTTTTAGGTTGTCATAGCTTTTGTCACAAATACAGGAAAATATAATGATTTTGTTGTTGTTGTTACTTAAGATGTTTTGTATTTTCTCTTTAATAAGGCAAGGTTTCCTAGAACTGTAGAACACAAGGAAATAGATTCAAAGAACACACTATTTCCTTTTTGATGACACTTGTAAGTAACTATAAAGTAATTATGTATGGACAGGACATATGCTCTTTACATGACTCACAGGAAAGGTTAGTTAACTTTAATCCAGAAAGTCCTAATAAAATAATGTCTTTACACGCTATTAGATGCCACAGACTGGACAAAGGGACAAACAGAGAAGGAAAATGTAAAAATAGAAAAAAAAATTAAATTGAGAATTAGGCAGAAAAGAATGAAGAGGAAGTATCAAAAAAAGATGTTAGACTTCTGTTGTTACATGCAGAGTCAGGTCCAACTCACAGCAAACCTGTGTACAACAGAACGAAACACCCCCTGACACTGTGCCATACCCAGCACTATTGTCAGTGCTTCTCTGCTATTCATAGGGTTTTCAATGGCTATTTCAGGACTATTTTGCAAGTACGCTGCCAGGTCCTTCTCCCATTTTTGCAAGGCTGGAGATGGAACCCAGGGCCTGAAAGAGCACAGAACGGTACTCTACCAACTGTTAAGCTAATCTCTGACCCCATTTTTGTTGTTAGCTGCCACAACCCTATGTACAACAGGTGAAATACCACAGTCAATGCTTCTCTGCTGCTCATAGGGTTTTCAATGGGTTGCCGGGTCCGTCTCCCAAGCCTACAGTATCTGGTGTTCCCAGGCGGTCTCCCATTCAAGTACTAACCAGGCCTGATTCTACTTAGCTTCCAAGATCTGATGGGATCGGATGTCACAGGGCTATGGCTGCAGGCCCAACCCCATACAAAGCAGTAAAACATCATATCCTACATTTGTACTGCACTCAACTTACAAAATATTTTCAATTTATGGCCTTTCATAGTAAGGTCCTAAATCATCTTACTGCTATTCTAGATACTGCCCAGCAAACTGTTCTGCAAAACAAATTTTTACTGCTCAAAGATTATCATAAAAATCCCACCTTACAGGAAACAATAAGATATTAGGGTCTAGACACCTGAGCTTTCCTTTCAAATACGGTTCAGAGGAATATGCAAAAAAGGAGTGGTTCCAGCTCCACCATATTCCAGAAGTGCTCAATTTAGGTAAGATTTTCAGTGATAGCACTAGATAATCCAAACAGCACTCAGAGGAAGGAACAAAAACCTTACAGAAATTGATAAACTAATATTTCTGCCATACTTACCACAAATCTTAGTGTTAAAAGTAAAGGTCAAGCATGGTGGTACATACCTGTAATCCCAGCACTTGGGAAAGCTGAGGCAGGAGGATGGGAAGTTTGAGGCCAGCCTGGGCTACACAGTGAGAGCCTGTGTCAAAGAAAAGAAAAATTAGAAGTACTTGTAAACCTTCTTTCTGTATCACAAACTAATGCTCAGAAAATGAGATGAAGAAGTGTAAAAGTTTTAAATAAAAATTTTTAAATGGATTCTGAAATATTTTACTCTTATTCAAGTAATCTTCATATATATATATATATATATATATATATATATATATAATTTTTACTTTTCAGTAGGACTTTAAACCTGCAGAAAACTGGGTCTAGGTTTGGGTGTGGGTTCAATATGTCAAAATGTAGAGGGTTTGGATTCAGTTTAGGTTCATGCTTAAAATTCTATCCCTATGTGTAGACAGACAAATAAAATTTTTTCAGTTTTTTTTTTTTCCAATTTTTAAATAGTTAATGATACCAAAAACAAAACAAAACAAAACATTGAAAGCTGAATCCAAACTCAATTTTTCACCAGGTTTGGATTCAGAAAACTTTTTAAAATGCTTGACCCAGAACCAGTTCAAGGTTTGAGTTCGGTCTGAAGCCCTGCAACCCTACACATAGGATTTAAACCCAAACCTGAACTAAACCCAATTCTTTGCAGGTTTGAGGCCCTGCTTTTCAGAGTTCACAGCAAATGAAATTTTGTTACTGTAAGATGGCATCCAGTTGGGTCCAACTCACAGCGACCCTCATAGGGTTTTCAATGGCTGGTTGTTTTTATGGAGAGGATTGGTTTAAGAGTGGGCTGCCATATCCTTCTCTCCTTTTTGGAGGGCTGGGGATTGAACCCTGGGCCTCAGAGAGTACAGAGCAGCACTCTATCAAGTGAGCTAAACCCCAGCCCCAGCTAATGATAGGGTATTTTAATTATGGAAATATTTTTTCTTCAATTATCACAAATGAAATTAAGTCTTCATTAAATCTAAACAATAACAACAAAAAAAAAACTCAGTTTACACAAACAGAAAAATTTTATATTTTTCTATGGGAACCACATTCTTCAAGGGTTAGCTTGAAAAATACATGTTCGCAACTGCAACATACAAAATATTTACTTTTAAACTTTTAATATTATTTTAGGTTTCACCATAGGGTTTAACTGTAAAATGAAACAACAGATCTGCCAAACATCAACTATCATTTGTCCACTGATAACAGTTCAGCTCCCTCACATGCCTGCCAGCTTGTCATGCTGTAGGGGCCTGCATATTACTGTGATATGGAAAGCTGTGCCACCTATGGTATTTCAGATATCAGCAGGCCACCCATGGTAGACAGGTTTCAGCTGAGCTTCCAGACTAAAACAGATTAGGGAGAAGGACCTGGCAGCTCACTCACAAAACAATTAGCCACTGAAAACCCTAGGAATAGCAGAGAAGCACTGTTACATATAGTGCTGGAAACACGGGCCCCCCAGGGTGGAAAACATTCAAGAAACATCTGGGGAAGATTGTCTCCTCGATGTAGTCAACCTTAATGATGGGAAAGGAATAAAACCCCTAGAATTTCTTTCTGCTGATGTGACATGACTCAAAATAGGAAGAAACAGTGTCCGCAACATTGGGTTCAAACATAAAAAGATGATTTTGCATGGCACGGTATTGGGTAGTGCTTCATTCTGTTGCACATAGGGTCACTAAGAGTAGGATCCAACTGAACAGTACCCAACAACAACAACAACTCAGCTATCTGCTGAGTATTTTGTTAGATCACAAAAAGTTGTCATGCAGGTATTAACCAGGAGCCCACAATAAGATTCAGATTTTACAATGGGAGTGAAAATTTTTGTGTGATTAGCTGTTTTTCTCTCCACATGAAGAGACAAAACACAATTCACCTTTAAACCATTCATGATAGGTCCTCTATAAGTTTTCAAAGAATTGCATTTGTTCTTAGGTCTTTATGAACTAACACGAGGAGGGGGCAAGTATCTCATTCCACATTTGGCAACTGAAGACAACTCGTTGACAAATAAGGTCATTTCAACCCCAAGTAACTGTGGTCTAGTATAATTTCAATTCACAACTCCTGATCCCCAAGATTGACCGCTCCAATCACCAAACCACATTTAGCTATTCCCTAACTTAAGTGTTCCCTAAATTTTGTGTAAACCAGTTACCAATGGACGCCTTAACTCTACCCTTGATCTACTGAAGCTAGAGATTACTGCCTTGATCTGGTGTGATACAGCTCATCTTGCCTTTTAATATTTGGATATCCAATGCAAGGGCACACATAATAAAGAGACCAGTTTACAGGAATATTTTTCACACTATCATATAAAATTGGTATATACTTTTGTTCCTTTAAAGCAATTCTGATCTCAGTTTTAAACTTAGCTTTTCAAATAAAATCATACAGGTTTCAAATCCACCTGAAAAATAAATCAAATATCCACAGCAAAAAGAAGGCCTGGGCTTCAATTAATGGAACTTTAGCAGAAACCTGACCAGAGAAACCACATCTTAGTAAGAAAAAAAAAAAATTCGTGACAACTATCTATTGAACACAACTACCAGACCATTACTTTATAAAATAGAATTAACAAATATAAAACACATCCATGGGAATACAAATAAGGCAAGAAGAGTCTCCTTTCTATTACAGGTAGGGGTCATTTATGTGTTTCAACTGGGAACAAAATACAGGTTAACAGTCAAAATTCAATTATGACAATAAAATACTTTGTATTTTCCAAGTTTGATGGTAATAAATAGTTACATTTTTAAAAATAACTTTTGTTTCTTGTTTTCTGTTTTTTAAAAAGACACAACATGCTCAAGAGTACATAGAACATGGAAGAAGTCATCACTCTGAGATCCAACTAGTAGTATAAAACAATGTTCTTAGCCAATTCAAGAATGACATCAGGGAATCTAAAATGGTATTTACTTCAAAGATGATATTCAAGTACATTACCTGGAACACTATGCCTAATGTACCTAGCAGGAAGTAAGCACTGCTATCTAATCTTTGCAGCTTTTAATATCTTCTATACCCACCACCACCACCACCTCCTCCTCCATATGGATCTCCATAACCTCTTCCACCATAGCCCCCTCTTCCACCATAGCCCCCTCTTCCCCCATAATCTCCCCTCCCACCATAATCTCCTCTGCCTTGGAAACCTCCTCTACCACCACCTCCTCCCCCTCCCCCTCC
>VMDO01030132.1:0-21704 GCA_007922755.1 Pedetes capensis | reverse complement strand
GGTATTTTCAGTCGCATCATATGGTTGTGAAAGCTGGACATTGAACAAGAGAGACAGAAAAAGAATTGATGCTTTTGAATTGTGGTGCTGGAGACGTCTATTGAATATACCCTGGACTGCCAAAAGAACCAACAGATCTGTCCTAGAAGAGGTACAACCAGAGTGCTCCTTGGAAGCAAAAATGGCCAAACTGCGTCTTCCATATTTCGGACATGTAGTCAGGAGAGAACAATCCCTGGAGAAGGACATCATGTTTGGAAGAGTGGCAGGTCAACGGAAAAGAGGAAAACCCTCCACCAGATGGATTAACACAGTGTCTGCAACAATGGGTTGAAACATAAATAAGATGGTTTGCCTGGCACAGAATCGGCAAGTGTTTCGATCTGCTGTACATAGGGTCGCTATGAGTCGGACTCGACTTGACAGCACCTAACAACAACAACAACAAAGAGTGAGATTATTAATTTTATATTCCTTATCAAACAACTTAATTGATACATAAAAATTGTACCTATGTATGGGGCACCTTGTAATGTTTTGACCTGCAGCTCTACCACTGTGGTGTCTGATGCGGTCAGATCTTGGAAGCTAAACAGGGTTGGGCCTGGTTAGTACTTGGATGGAAGACCACCTGGGAATACCAGCTGCTGTAAGTTTGGGAGAAGGCCCCAGCAACCCACTCCCCAAAATCAATGAGCCATTGAAAACCTTATAAATAGCAGATAAGCACTACAATACTATTTCTGCTGTTGTAGGTAGGGTGGCTGTGAGTTGGACACTGACTGGAGGACACCTAACAACAACATGTAATGTTTTGATACATACCTACATTGTGTAATGTTTGAATCAGGATAAATATCTCTATTTCCTCAAACATTTACCATTTTTTATTGTGAAAACATTCAAAATCATTTTTCTAGTTATTTTAAAATAAACAATTCATTGTCATTACCTGTAGTCAAACCATGTGCAATAGACTAGGTATCTAATGATAACTTCTTATTGTTGTTAGGTGCCATCGTGTCCAACTCATAGCGACCCTTATAGGGTTTTCAATGGCTGATTGTTTCAGGATTGCTTCAGGAGTGGATTGCTACGTCCTTCTCCCATTTTTGTGGTGCTGGGAATCGAACTTGGGACCTCAGAGACTGCAGAGCAGTGCTCTACCAACTGAGCTAAATCCCAGCTCTTCAATGATAACGTAGTTCCTATTAATCAAACTTTCCCCATCCTTCTCTACCTGATACTCTCCTTGTTGTTAGGTGCTGCTGAGTCAGTCTCCAACTAATAGTGATACTCTTCCTTAGCCTCTTCAAATGGCCATTCTACTGTCAACTTTGACCAGATCAACATTTTTAGATTCCACAGATGAATGAGATTATGTGCTACCTGTTCTTTCTTTGCCTGGTTTATTTTATTATTAATATAACAACTTCCAGTTCTTATGCTCTTTTAAAGTATTTAAAAGAACTCTTTACAATTAGTTTAATTGAATAACTGGGTGAAACTTTTTGTGAAATGTGATCAAATTTAAGGAATAAAAAGTTCTTTGAAGATCATCTACTTTGAGGTAGTAGCGCTTACATTCCCTTTTTTCTTATCTGCATGACCAATATCACTATTCATTACCTGCATTTTCTTTAAGTACCTGTACTTACTTTTTTTTTTAATTGTGGGGGTTGAACCCAGGGCCTTGCATATGCTAGGCAAGTGCTCTACCAGTTAGGCGTAACCCCAGTCAGCCTCTTTTTTGTTTTTTATTTTGAGACAGGGTCTCACGAAGTTGTACAGGTTGCCTCTGGCCTCCGACTCCCCATCTTCCTGTCTCACCCTCTCAAGTCATTGGGATTAAAGACGTGTGCAGGAGCACCTGGCTCATGGGTTGCCCAGGCTGTCCTCGAACTCTTAATCTTCCTTCTTCATCCTCTGCAGCTTGTTGACTACCAGCATGTGCTACCACAACCAGCCCCTTCTGAATAAAGAACTGTAGGGATCCTCTATAAGGAACTCAGAGCTGTGATATGAGAACACATGTAACTGCCATGATTTATGCTAATCCAATCTTTTTATTTATAGAGGAACTGAAGAGCAAAAAAGTAAAGTGACTTGTATTAACATCATAAAAAGTTATTCCCATAGCTAAAATGAGTATTCAATTTTCCTACGTGATAATATTGTATTTTTGTACCTCATCAAGCTGATTTCCACCCCAATCTTTGCTCTGGTATTACCAGTTGGACACACATGCACACACACAGTCAGTAGCAGACATGGCTGTTTTTATGCACTTGTATCAGGGAGAAGGTAACAACAGCTCAAAACCTAAATGACTGTGAAAGTTTCCTAATATTTAGAATAAAACAAAAACCCTATGACTAATCACAATTTAGGTTTGTCTGGCTGTTGGATGATTGTTGTTGTTGTTGTTAGGTGCCATCAAGTTGGTGTCCAACTCATAGTGACCCTATATACAACAGGCAAAACAGTTTTGTTAGTACTTCTCTGTTATTCATAAGGTTTTCAATGGCTGACTATTTTTTGGGAATGGGTTGCTAGGTCCTTCTCTGAAGACACTTGATGTTTCCAGGTGATCTCCCATCCAAGGATTAATCAGGACTAACCCTGCTTAGCTTCCAAGATCTGACAGGATTGGACACCATACTGGTATGGCTGCAGGCTTGGATGATTGTAACTTCTAGGACACGTGACTAAATTCAGTAATGTAGAACATATAATGAGACTTTGTGACATTTGAATTTATACCACACACTTTAAAAATTGCTAAATATCATCTGGGCTGGAATTTAGCTCAGTGGGTAGTATGCTGCACTGCAGTCTCTGAGGTCCCGAGTTCAATTCCCAGCACCGCAAAAATGGGAGAAGGGCCTGGCAATCCACTCCCAAGGCAATCCCGAAGCACTCAGCCATTGAAAACCCTATGAGGGTCGCTAATGAGTTGGATACCGACTTGATGGCACCTAACAACAACAACAACAAATATCATCTATATCATAAATATTTCATCTTTAATTTTATACATCCTATATCCTGGTTAGTACTTGGATAGGAGACCACCTGGGAACACCTGGTGCTGTATGTTTGGGAGAAGGACCTGGAAGTCTACTCCCAAAGAAACAATGAGCCACTGAAAACCCTATGGATGGCAGAGAGGCACTGACAATAGTGCCAGGCATGGCACAGAGTTGGGTAGTATTTCATCTGTTGTACATAGGTACACAGTGGGACCCTACTTGACAGCCCCCAGCAACAAATATGTCTGATTTAGTACTTGCTTGTTTTCATTGCTGTTGATGTTTCTTGGGGTTGAGTACCAGCATGTGCTACCACAACCAGTTATTTTAAAATATGATGGAGGGTTATTTGTTGTTGCTGCTGTTCAGTACTAAGAGCTTATATCCAGGGCCTGATGCTTGCTGGGCAAATGTTCTACCACTGAGCTGCACCTCCAACTTCCTCTTTATCATTTTTCATTTTTGTGACAGGGTCTTGCTAAGTTGCTTAGGTTGGGTCTGGCCTTAGACTCTGATGGGCAACTCCTGAGTTGCTGGGATTACAAGTGCACCCCATAGTGCCTAGTGCTGGATTGATTTTTTGTGAGAAATTGACAGATTTCCACAAGTGTCATACATCGTCATATATTATCATCTTGAAATAGCAAATGATATGGTTTTAAGACTTCTTTATTGAACTGTAATTCATATACCATAAACTCATGCTTTAAATTAAAGTGTGTTATCCCATAGTTTTAACTATGTTCATAATGTTGCCATCACCCTTACATGATTCTAAAACATTTTTGTTGTTGTTGTTAGGTGCCATCAAGTTGGTGTCCAGCTCATAGAGACCCTACATACAATAGGTGAAGCACTATTGTCAGTGCTTCTCTGCTATTCATAGGGTTTTCAATGGCAGATTGATTTTTGGGAGTGGGTTGCCAGGTCCTTCTCCCAAGCCTACAGTATCTGGTCTTCTCAGGCAGTCTCCCATTCAAGTACTAACCAGGCCCAACCTTGCTTAGCTTCCAAGATCTGACAGGATCAGATGCCTCAGTGCTGCAGCTGCAGTGAAAAACATTTTTACAACTGCAAAAAAGGAAATTCATATTGCTTAGCAGTCATTCCCTACCCCACCAACACCCTCAGTCTCTGGTAACCAGTATTCCCCTTTCTGCCTCTATATTTACCTAGTCAATAGGTTTCATATAAATGGAATCAGATAATATGTAACCTCTTATGTCTGCCTTCTTTCCCTTTACATACTTGTGCTTATCTCTTAAAATCCCCTTCCAAATTTTATGACTTATTTTGTATTTGTATCATTGTTGCTTTTCATCATTTAAAAGAGAGTATATTTCAATCATAGTTGCATGTTTTTAATTTGCTAGATCTTTTATTTACTATATACATGATATGTAGTATAGTATATATTATATATATTATAAATTTATCCTTCTAATATGTCATATTTAGAAAAAACAAGTTGAATATTCAATAGAAATTTTTTAAATAAACAGAAATAGAAAAATAGAAAATGTTATCAAGCTCTTTTTCTCAAATCTGTATTAATTGTCTGTTGTTGTTAGGTGCTATTGAGTCGGTATCCGACTCATAGCGACCGTCATAGGGTTTTCAATGGCTGTTTCGGGATTGCCTTGGGAGTGGATTGCCAGGTCCTTCTCCCATTTTTGCGGTGCTGGGAATTGAACTCGGGACCTCAGAGACTGCAGCGCAGCGCTCTACCAACTGAACCAAATTAATTGTCTGTAGGAGAAGATATATACTATACATAAGTGCAAACAGAATATTATATGTAGGAAACAATTTTTACTTTAACTAGTTGGAAATTTTATCCATTTATTCATTAATTCATTCATTTAGAGACTCACTATGTTGCCCAGGCTGTCCTCAAACTGAACTTCTGGGCTCAAGCAATTCTCCTGCCTCAGTTTTCCCAGTACATAAGATAACAGGTGTATGCCACTGTCCCCAGCTTTAAAATTTTTAATTTTAACTAATTGTATTGGATAAGCATGTCATCAAGTCTCTTTTCCTTAGGAAATAACACCTTTACATAATGTTTACATTCTTTCTTTTCTTTTCTAGAATTATAAAGAGATATAAAATAGGCTACATCTTTATAATAAGGTTATTGGTCTTAGCTGAAAATTATACTTTGAGAGAAAAATATAGGGTTTAACTCAGCTTTTTATCATTAAAGATTCATGCAGGGTATTTTTAATATATACCTAAAGGAATATTAAAGGTTAGCAATCTTAACAATCCTTCAGTTTTTCCATAAAATTAAACATAAGTTTTATGCTCAAATTTGCATATAAATGTGAAGATATAATTCCATTAAGAATGAAATCAATCTAAATTATACTACTCTCTCATCTCTTTGAAAATGTTTACTGAACTATGCCCATGATACTACAAGTCTATCCTAAAATTGAATCAATAAATGAAATCTCTATTTGCAAATAAGTCACATAATAGCATTTGCTTATAAAACAAAACATTATTACAACAATGTTGTATGGTCCTGTATTTTGGCTCATTAATTTGGCTTCCTGCTCACTCTGATATACACATCTGCTGACATAAGATTTATCACCCATCTTTTAATTAAATTATTGAAGCATGATGGAGGAGTCATGATTGTGGGAATAATGACTTCATTTTATTCTCTTATTTAGCTAATTTTAGGATAGTTTTAAAAAATTCTGGAGATAAAATCCTAATTGAAACTCACTAAAGACTGCAAAGGCTTTAATATCTTTTGATATTAATCCCAGAAGTATATTTCATACAATCAAAAATTTTCATATTTCTTTCTTTGTTATAGCTATGGAGGCTTTCAACTAGCTTATTGTTGTTGTTGTTAGGTGCCCCCGAGTTGGTAAACTAGCTTATTACTCATAACTTATAGAAATTTGATGATATAATTGACTAAGTGATCATTTGGTTGTAGAAAGATCTATATCTACCAGCAAAAGCAAGCAGATGCCTAGTTTTACATGTTTTTATGCATGAAAATTCTGTATCTCTTGCCAGGCACGGTGGTACACACCTGAAACCCAGCAACTCAGGAGGTTGAGGCATGATGATTGTGAATTCAAGACCAGTGGAAGCCTATGTAACTTATCAAGACGTTTTTCAAAATAAAAATAAATAAATAAATAATGGGCTCAATGTGGAGCCAGCCCAGTGGTAAAGCATTTGCAAAGTATGTGCAACACCCTGGGGTCATCTCCCAAGTACTAGAAGGAAGGAGGGGAGGAAGGAAGGAAGGAATGAAGAAAGGAAGGAAGGAAAGAAGGGAGGGATGGAGGGAGGGAGGGAGGAAGGAAGTTAATTCTCTAGTTCTTTACATAGCCTGTTCAATAACAAATAATATTTTTGACATGTTATAACAACTATAAATCTCAAAATATTTATAGTCTATCTCCTAATTTTCTGTAGCCACATAATTTCTTTCTCACATATTAGATAAATTGAGATTCAACAAGCATCTTTTTTCTGCAATAAATTATGGAAACACTGAGGAGTAGAAAAAGAATGAGATATGGTCTCTGTCAATAGATCCCCTACTTTGTAATTATATAGGCATGTTTAAGTATCTTTAAAATCATGAAGACAAATTAATGCTACAGTATAACTGGATTTTCCTTGCAGTTGTATCACTTAACTACATTATGACCTTGAGTAAGACATTCAACCTCTGAAAGCCTTCATCCCTCATTTTTAAAAGAGATAATTTATACAAACCATTTAGTGTAGTGCTTTCTACAATTCTAACAAAATGCTGGCCATTATTAGCCAATGTTATTTAAATGGTATGAATCCGTGATTTATGAAACTGAAAGGGTTTTCTAGGATGCCATGAAACATTCCTCCTATATTTTATTAAATCAGGGGAGTCCAAATGTTAGATTTCTCAGGGCTGTACCAAGTAAAGAGGATTTGTATTGGGCCACACATAAATTATATAATATAGTTAGTGCATATATACAAAGGGTATCATGAAGAAAATAAATGCTAAAAAACACATGATGTTAAGAGATTTTGTGGAGCTGCCTTACTAGCTCTTTTGGGCCACATCCAGCCTGTGAGCTATACGTTGGACATGTCTATATTAAACCTTTGCATTGTGTGATAGCAAAGAAAATTTTTATTGCACGTACCTGGGAATATGTTTTTGTTAGATGCCATTGAGTCCAGTTCTACTCATAGTGATCCTATGTACAATAGAACAAAACACTACCATATAGTGTGCCATATACATGGTCTTTTTGTGTTTGAGCCCATTGTTGTAGCAAATGCATTTCTTCTCATTTTGAGTCATGCTACATCATCAAATGGAGGTCCCAGGGGCTCTACTCCATTTCCATCAAGATCAATTGTACTTTGAGGAGGCAACTCTTCCCCATCATCTTTTGATTGCCTTCCAGCCTGGGATTTCATTCTCTAGCACTATTTGACAGTGCTTTTCTGCTATTCATAGGGTTTTCAATGGCTAATTATTTTTCCTTCTCCCTGGTCAGTCTTAGTCTAGAAGCTCAGCTGAATCCTACCCACCATGGGTGGTCCTGCCAGTATCTGAAATGCATAAAGGTAGCATAGCTTTCAGCATCACAGCAACATGAAATCCTGAACAGCATGACAACCTCACAGACACATGGGGGTGCTTAGGAATATAGAGATATGTAAATGATAGAGGAGATTCATAGGTTTAACTCCTCCATAATTTTCTTCATGTAGTCATTTCTCTCTTGTTATCTAATTCCAGCCTATAGCCTCCATTGCCCCTACCCATAAGAAATTTTTCACAAACTCTTTCAATTATTCAACCAAAACAGAGTAAGTTTTTCTATGTGCTGCTTATAGCAGATGTAGAAATGAATACTGTTAGACAGGTTAGCTTAGATATTAGTGGGCAAAATGGAGGAAGAAGGGTATTCTGACTAACTCCTGAGTTTAGCCATAATGAATGAAGCTATTTGCCACAAAAAAATCTCTAAGGACACTGGAAGGACATTGTTCTAATTGATCCCACACTATAATCCAAAATGAATAGCCACCTGGGAATAAACAAAGGCAGACCATTTCACATCTGTCTGATCTCTTGACTCATTCTTTCGGGGGATATTGTTTTTTTGGTACTTAGGGGATAGAACCCAGGGCCTTACATATACTTTACAACTACTCTTCCACTGGGTTACTCCTTCAGTCCATTTATTTTTTATTTTTTATTTTGAGAAAGGATTTCACTAAGTTGCAAAGGCTACCTTTGGCCTCAAACTTGCCATCCTCATGATTTAGCCTCCTGAGACTACAGGTGTGCCCCACTGTGCCCAGCATGGCTCATCCTTTTGAAATATGCTAAACACGTCAATTGAGCTATTTTCCAAAACAAAGACCCTAAGTGTCATACACCCTAAACCAAAAGAGATTACTAAACCTACTTTCCCAGGTGACCCTTGAGCTCCCAAGCTCAGGGTTCACATCACACTGGGCTCCAAGGGCTGATGTCATACTGGGTACCCAGGGCTGATAACTCACAGGGCATGTTCTAGTTTAAACAGAACTAGAGGGAACACATGCCCTCTTCTCTCTCTTCTCCTTCCTCTTGAGTGTCAACATACACCCCTCCTTATCTCTCAGGCCACCGTCTTCTATGTCTATCCAGGGTACTTTTCCTCCTAAAAAGCTTCGTTAAGGCCACCACTCACACATGTAACCCCAGTAACTTGGGAGGCAGAGGCAGGAGAATCACAAGCTAAAGGCCAGAGGCAGCTGTGTAACTTAATGAGCTCCTGCCTCAAGATAAAAAAAATTTTTAAAGGAGCTGGGGGGTGCAGTTCACTGGTAGAGTCCTTGCAAAATGTATACATGAGGCCATGAGTTCACCCTTCTAGAATATTACAAAAAAAAAAAAGGTCTTGCTTAACTCTTCTGTTCTTACCTTCCCCTTGGAATAGAAATATTCTATGCCAATTGACCCAGAAAACAAAGATTTCTCCAAGTTTTTCTTCAGGTTTATCTAAACTCCTCCAAGTGCCTCAGCTTCTCCAGTAATTATTCCTTAAAGAAACAGTATCTTTCAAAATAAACTCTGTCTATATTCTCTATGGTAACTTCTGTGTTAGGTATAAATTATTTTATACACTAAACACAAAAGACCAAGGTTTGCTGCCAGTTTCCTGTACCTGCATTCCCAAGTAACAAATAAATAAAAGTTCCCATATTGTTGGCAGAAAAAGAAAAACAACATTTTCAGTGAAATGTTGAAGGTGATGGCCAAAATAAAGCCTGAAACAAAGGCTATACACAGGTATTTAATTTGGGAGGTGATCAAGGGGAAGATATAAGGGACAATGGAAATGAAATAGGGAAGAGAAAAAGCTTTTACAAGTATGTATTACCCAATTGGAAGCAACTATTGGAGACTGGTAGGTCACCCAGTGGCTTCGGAGGTACTTTATGAAAAGTTTCTCAGCACCAATATCTCCTGTTGGCCATCGACTCCTTTTTCTCATTGGCTCCCTTCCCCATTGGTTAATTCCCTTACACTTTCAGGTTGTGTATGATTGTCTCGCTGATCTTGTGCATAACTCAAGCCACTGGGGTAGAAAATGAGAAGAATGATCAGGCATGGTGGCACAGACCTATAATTCCAGCACTCAGGAGGTTGAAGCAGGAGGATCATGAGCTCAAGGTCAGCACAGACTACATACTTAGATCCTCTCTCAAAAAAAAAAAAAAAAATCAAAGGGAGGAGAAATGAAAATGAGAAGAATGTTTTAACATTTCAACTTCCCTAGCCTCAACTCCCTTCCTTAATATTATGAAGAAGCATTTCCAGAATCTATACTTCATTTACTGAAGATTATTGTATACATACTTTAAGGAATCATCTTATTAGTTTGTACCAGCTCCAGATAGGTTTTACCAGGACATTGTACTCAAAGTCATGGGTAAGTTCTCTCAAGTCAATAAATACTCCAGTGTACAGCCTTTGCTTCTGGTCATCTTGGGGCCAAATTATTCCAGATCCTGCCTCCACATACATGCTCCACTGATTTCTGCCTACTTACTGTCTAGATTGTGAATATTTTTGGTGTATAATCTATTTCGTTTCGAAGAAGGGGCTACTTCCTATTTTGGCTATGCAGAATTCTGATCCAGTATATAGTACTGGAGAACAATGAGGAAGGAATGCATCATCTTGGCAAACAGGCCTCACTGAGGGTTTTGTGATGTCTCTGTGCAAAGGCAATCATTTTTCATCTAGCAAGGAGATTACCTCTGCCAACCTCAAGGATTCTGATGGTTTAAGATTCTCAAGCTTATCATATAAAAGCCCTATTTTAGGGATTTCATGAAAGTAGTTTGAGATGTGATTTCAGGTCTCAGGAAAAAGAGGCAATGTGAGTGAAAAAGGGAAGATTTGAAAACCAATTCAAAGATGTATCATCAAGTAAGCTTTCACCAATGGAGACTAATATGCAAACTTGTAGCTAGTTATGAAAAGTTTTACAATAAACTCAGAAATGTCAGTGTGATGACCCAGTGAAGCATCTATCCATTTGTTTTCATCTTCTAATTTTCAAGAGGTATTCATAGTATTAATCCCCCTAGACTTGTTGGTGCCTGTGAGGTAGGTGAATAGTGTGTCAGACAGTTTGAGTTGAAGTATTGCTCAATGCATCTTTGTAAAGGCAGGAGAAAGTAGTGACTAGCAGCAGGGCTAAAGAAGAACAAGGTTGTAGATGTGTGCAAGACAAGATTTGAAAAGGCCTATGGAGATATTTGAGAGTGCTGTAACAGATATTTGTACATGTATTACAAATTTTCACATATGACATATTATTTGCTTTGTCTTTTTATTATTACTTACTCCTTATGTACTTTTTGTAAGTTCTTGCTTTGTCTTCCAAAAATATGTAAGCCCTGGAGGACCATGTCTCTTTATTTTGTTGTTGTTGTTGTCTTGTTGTTAGGAGCCATGGAGTTGGTTTCCAACTCATAGTGACCCTGTATATAATAGGCAAAACACTATTTTCACACTTCTCTGCTATAGGGTTTTCAATGGCTGATTGTTTTTTGGAAGTGGGTTTCTGGGTCTATCTCCCAAGCCTACAGCACCTGGTGTTCCCCAGGTAGTCTCCCATCCAAGTATTAACCAGGCCTGATGCTGCTTAGCTTCTGAGATCTGATGGGATCAGATGCCAAAGTGGTATGGCTATAGGCTTGGAATAGTAGGGACTAATAATAATAATAATGTGTTACATTCATGTAAACAAAGAACTTTTGTTTAACGTGATATTAAAACTAATACATATTTTCTTAATCCAAGAATAAGCTTTGTGGAAGTGATATCCAATAATGTTTTTGTTGTTGTTAGGTGCTGTGGAGTCAGGTCTGACTCATAGTGACCCTATATACAGCAGAATGAAATACTCCCTGATTCTGTGCCAGGCGCATGATCTTATTTATGTTTAAGCCCTTTGTTGCAGACACTGTGTCAGTCCATCTGGTGAATGGTTTTCCTTTTTTTTTCTTGATCTGTCACTCTCTCAAATATGATGTCTTTCTACAGGGATTGGTCCTTCCTTACAACACATCCAAAATATGTAAGGCACAGTCAAGCCATCCTTGCTTTCAAGGAGCACTCTGGTTTCACTTCTTCCAAGATGGATTTGTTGGTTCTTTTGGCAGTGCATGGTACACTCAATATTTGTCTTCAGAACCATAATACAAAAGCATCAATTCTTCTCCTGTCTCCCTTGTTCAATGTCCAGCTTTCACAACCATATGATGTGACTAAAAATACCATGGCAGGAGTCAGGTGCACCTTTGTTGTCAATATGACATCTTTACTTTTCAATACTTTAAAGTGATTTTTTCCCACAGCTTTTCCCAAAGGATTGTGTCTTTTGAATTCTTGACTGCTGCTTCCACGGTTGTTGATTATAGAACCAAGTAAACCAAAATCATGTGCAACCTCAATCTCTTCTCCATTTACTGTGAAGTTGCATACTGACCCAGTTATAAGGATTTTTGTTTTGTTGATGATGAGTAGTAATCCATACTGAAGGCTATTAGTATTGGGAAAAAGTTATTTGAGATTTAAAGCCTCAAAGATGGTAACCTAAGCATGAGTAATTGTGACTATGCATGACTTCCTTGCTCCTTTTGTACTTTTTAGGAAGATAGAGATAGAAGCAGACTCAATGAAACCCTAATTTTTAGATAGCCAAACTTGTCATCCTTTCACAAATGTCTACAATAGAGTTTCTATGATGGATAACTAAATGCAAAAATATATACATGTGTGCAGTTGTCTTTTATTAAGTTAGATATTAAGAAGATTGGTAAAAATTTAAAACAATTCAACATTTCTAATTATATTTTGATGAAATGTGTTATGTATGTTGAAAATAAGCTTACTATTTTTAAAATAAATTGCTTAAATTTTTTGTTTCATTTTATAATATGTCAAATATTGATAGATATAGCCCACATAAACTATAGTTCTTTTGATTCTCAATAATTTTCAAGAATGTAAAGAGGTCTGGAGACCAGAAAGTGTGAGAATTACTGCAACATATCACTAATTATCCAACGATAGGAGTAAGGCAAATAATTCAGAATGTGAGCTCATGGTGATTGGAAATTTCTTGGAGAAATAGGTATATGCATTGGGTCTTAAATGATGAGGGTGATGGAGAATGGAAAGTCCTTCTAAGTGAGGGAGCTAGCAAGAGCAAAGGTAGAGTACAAGAGAGAGTGTAAGTATAAATAGTATGATCGGTTTGGCTGCAATCATAATGAAAGTAGGAGCAAAGTATACAGAAAAGTAACAACAGAGAGATTGCAAACACAAATGCTGGGCACAGGACTATGAGGTTTAAATTTAAACATATTGGTGTCTAATGACAGTAGGTGTGTGTTGTTGTTAGGTGTCATTGAGTCGTGCCCAACTCATAGTGACCCTCATAGGGTTTTCAATAGCTGATTGTTTCAGGATTGCCTCTGGAATGGATTGCCACATTCTTCTCTCATTTTTGTGGTGCTGGGAATCGAACTTGGGACCTCAGAGACTGCACAGCAGCGCTCTACGTATGAATTGAGCTAAATCCTAGCCCCAGGTGTGTGTAAAGAGGTGATAAAAATGTAATTCTGCTTGTGGGAAAATTTTCCTTAGTGGAGGATTTGATTCTATAGAGAGGTAAACTAGTGAAAATTGTATCATATGAGTCCATGCATAAAATGATAAGGATCGTGACTAAAGTTTCAGGATTTGAAGACTGATAGGGAAAATGTGGATTGCATTAAGAGAAACAGAGCACTTACTAGGGGATGGAGGAAAGGATAAATATCCATTATGACAATAAATCACTATTTGATGTGGATATTGAGGATTCTCGATCATAAGTACTAAATGACATTTGATATAATTTAAGTATTAAATACATTTTATCATATTGGAATTTTAAATTATATGAATACGAAAAGTATATGAAAATTTAAAAAATGAATTTGAATAATTGATTATTTAGCATTTTTGATTTCTAACTATGCTGGTTAACTGAAATAAAATTTGCATATTGACATACACTATTGACCAGTCTCATTTATGAAGAAAACACATGCTTGTGGATTCAAAATTGTTACTCCATAAAGTACTAACCCTTTCCTATATAAAGCTTGAATGCTTCAGAAACTTTATTCTCAGTTGGAAAGACATTATATTTCATAACTAAGCACATTACTGAGAAACATCTGCCCTAACCACTGGACAAAATAAATCTATCATTGAGAATTTATTTTTCTCATTCTTTAAATATCCCATATACTCTTGGCTCTTCCTTCCCCATATCCACTTATATATGATTTTTTAAATGAATGAAATTATTTTTTGGAATGAAATCAGTGTAGATTAAATCCCAATAACTACTAAATTGATACACTTAAAATTAGAACTTCCTGTGACTCTTGATTTTACCATAGAGAAATATCCTTTGACATATTTCTTAATAATGAATTTAGCCCCTGAAACAGACGATGAACTCTTTCAGGAAACCAAATGGATTTGTCATAATATTCTACCAATAAAACTTAATGACTCATTGTAGTTTCCATTAAATACTTAATTTTGTTAATATGTAAAAGCTCAACATTTGTGGCGTTGAAAAAAACCTCAATTATCCATCAATTGTTTCCTTGAAAATGACAAGGTTAAAATGAACATTTATTCAGTGACATAAATTTATTGACATGTAAGTTATAACTTCATTTGCTGAGTTTAGGAAATCAACTGAGAAGAAAGCTTTATATCTGAAAATTGAGTGCATGGTTAACTCACTAAGTTTAAACGTTCAGTTCAAACTTTTATATACAATTCAAAAGAATGGATAACTGCAAGGAAGTCAAAATAGTTGAAATGGTCATTTGTACACCAACAAATTACAGCATTTTTAAGCCTGGAGAAGCACATCAAAATACAGTGTTAAGTATTCTGCAGCAACCTCACGTCTACCCAAGCCCAGACAATTTGTTTGGGATAATAAGGATAGCAAAATTATCTCTGCTGCTCACCTGGCTTCATAGTTTTCTTTCCAGTGTTTTCCTGGCTCTGTGGAACTCGTCTTCAATTATTTCCAGAATTTCAGAGATGCTCTCTACACATTCCTGTGACCCTTTTGGATTCTTTCCTCTTTTAAAAAAATTCAACAGATTGTTTGAATTAAATAGCATCAATCATCTGTCCATATTCCCATGTTCCCTCTATATAATTTCATTAAGATAAAGTCAATTTTCTTATTGAGTAGAGGAAAACAGGTAGCATTTTGCCAAAAAGTGCTAGAGTATGGACCTCAGAGGATCTTTTATAGCACAATTTAAGGAAATACTTCCCTTCTTCCCCTTAGCACGCTTCCTTCTCCCCAGTTACAACCAATGTGCTATTCTTTGAAATTATATTTCTTAGTCCTAATATATGCTTCATTGGCCTCTCCAGATACATGGACAGGCTGAACAAATAAGTGAAATGCTGTTTGTTTGAGATAACAAAATGTTCAATATAACCAAATCATATACCAGGGTTTGTTTCTAAAAACATCCCAAACACAAACACAAGTGAAAATCCAAATGCACAGGGGCATGCTCTTTAGTATTATAATTCCATTTGATAAATCTTTTACTACTCAATAATACTGTATTTTAAATATGAATTTATGTTAGTCTCAATAGAAATTCTAGGACAGAAATCAATAATAAAAGCAACATCTACAAAGCCTATTTGTTTTTCTTTTTCTTTTTTTTTTTTTTTTTGAGTAGCCCAAGCTGGCATCAAACTTGTGATCTTCCTATATCTGTCTCCCAAGTACTGGGATTACAAAATTATAGGCATTACACATCATGTCCAGCTGGCAGGATTTTTAGTAAATTCTACTAAATTATATGAAAAATAAAATGCAATTTAATATTATGGGCTGGGGCATTATGTGGGGTTTACCTATATTATTCAAATAATTTAATTGTTACTGATTACATAGACATAGTACTTTGAAATTTCAGTTATTCATTAAGATATAGTTTAAATGTATTTGAATTTATCATAATATATGGAATCACTTGTAGAGTACTTTTAGAAAATACTTATTATAGAAAACTTGTTTTAAATAGCCAACTGTTTGCAAAATACTAACATTACTCAGATATATAATCTAATGTATCATTGTTGTTGTTGGGTGCTATTGAATCAGTATCCTACTCATAGTGACCTTGTGTACAACAGAGGAAACACTATTGTCAGTGCTTCTCTGTTATTCATAGGATTTTCAATGGCTGATTGTTTTTTGGGAGTGGGTTTCCGGGTCCTTCTCCCACACCTACAGGAGTTCTCCCTTCCAGATACTAACCAGGCCTGGCCCTGTTTAGCTTCCAATGTCTGATGGGATTGGACACCACAGTTGTACAGATGCAGACAATATATCACTCTTAGGAAAGTGAAAACAGGCACATAGGATTAAATATGAATGCCTAATTTTTCCAACTATTGGTTTTCAAACTGTTTTTTTGGAGTTCAGAGGTTTTCCCCTTATAATTTCTTCTGCATAATATCTGTTATTTGTGTAATAGTTCTTGGAACAAAATGATTTTATGCTTCCTTGTGCCATTATATACAGTAGTAGGAACGTAGGGCTGAACTCTCTGCTCGCATCCTTTCTTCCTGGTAGTCTACTGTCTACACACCAGCTAAACGGATACTTAAGAATATCATTGACATGTTCAGTACTTTAACTGAAACATACTGAATACCTGGGCATGTTTCTCAGAGAAAAACATTTCTTTCTTGTCTCTTCTGTATTTACCCTATTTTTTTTTTTTACACAATGGATAGTTTGATGTCTACAATTCAGTTGAGTATTTGAAAATCTACTACTACAATTTGAGTTAACACATAGCATTTATATAGTAATAGACACTGTTCTGCCTATAGCTTTCCCCTCTGGCATCTGATCCTGTCAGCTCTTGGAAGGCAAGCAGGGTTGGGCCTGGTTAGTATTTGGATGGGAGACCACCTGGAAACACCAGGTGCTATAAGCATGGGAGAAGGACCTGGAAACCCACTCCCAAAATACAATCAACCACTGAAAACTCTATGAATAGCAGAGAAGCACTGATAAAGTGTCTGGGAGTGCTTCATCTGTTGTAGGTAGGGTCACCATGAGTGGGACCTGACTTGACAGCACCTAATCACAACAACAACAAGATACTGTTCTAAATACTTTGTGTGCATTCACTTATATCATCTTAATGGTACATTATTATCATCATTTTACAAAAAAGAGAAAGGGAGTGAAAGAAAGAGAGAAAGAAACAGAGATACAGAGACATGAATTAATCTGCTAAAGTCACACAGCTAGTAAGAGAGAAGGAGTTCAGCTCCAAAGGTCATGGTCCCAAACTCTCTATGGTGATTAGTGCAGAGAGTACAAAGACAAATGTAATACAGTCCCTGTCCTCAAATGTTTACTATCAAGTAAGAAGGAAAGTAATAAAATTTCAGTGTAATGGCAAATGCTAGTAATGTGAGATTTGCAAGCATTTATGAACTGTGTATCTATTCTGTGATAAACCCTTCATGTGTACTATTGTTAATCCTCACAAGAATCCTATGATTAGCAAATAAAGATAATTTTGCCTAATGTGTGGAAAAATAAATCATCCTGGACTCTGGCAGCTCTTGTCTGTCTCTGAAAACAGGCCACTAACAAACAGACCACAATTATGGCCTATTGAATATAAAAACTCACAAAATGCCAACCTCAGACAAAACTGCTCTGTGACCACGACAGTTGTTGGGTGCTGCTGAGTCAGGTCAGACTTACAACGACCTTATGTCCAAGAGAACAAAAAACCATCCAACATTGTGCCATGCACATGATCTTTTTATGCTTGAACCCAGTGTTGTAACCACCATGTTTCTTCTCATTTTGAGTCATGCCACATTACCAAAAGGAGGTCCCAGGAGCTTTACCCTATTCCTGTCATTAAGGTTGACTCTACTCTGGGCACACAACTCTTCCCTATTCATTTCTTGAATGTGTTCCAGCCTAGGGATGCTCATGATCTGGTAGTATATTTGACAGTGCTCCTCTGCTACTCATAGGGTTTTCAATGGCTAATTATTTCAGAAGTAGGTTGCTATGTCCTTCTCCCTAGTCTTAGTCTGGAAGCTCAGCTGAAATCTATTTATGGGTGGCCCCGCTGGTATCAGAAACACTGGTGGCATAGCTTTCAGGATCATAGCAACATGCAAGCCTCCACAGCATGACAAGCTGACAGACAGGTAGGGAGACTACAACAGAGCAAGACCAGAGTAAAGACCCTCCATGGTCTTATTGGAACATAGAAAAAAACAACATGAATACTGTCCAAACAACAAAAATGGTCTAGCATCCACCTCTCTCAGCTAATAAAATGACTGATCCCTTTTGATCAGTTTCAGCTTTAGCTCCACTTTGTTCCTTCCACCTTCTAGACAAAAAGATACAATACCATGAAATCTCTTGTTTCTGATAGCTTCTAACACAGGGAAACCACACTTCCTTGAATCTTCCTAATAACATCCAGAAAAATCCTAAACATATGGTAAGCCCTTTTTAACATCCCCTGAGACTTTCCATAGTTTTTCATAGTGTGTTACCTTTATTGCTGCAATGGACCAATAAACTCAACTTGGCTCCATTTAAAGTATGCTCCTGGTAGTCTTTGGATGGAGGATATTAACAGAAATGAAGGTTCTATCAAAGATCAGCTAATGGGAGAAAGGTGGTAGACTTAGTAATAATGTGTAATTGGAGGCCCCTGGCAATCTCTACAGGTTCAAGTATTCAAAGACGCCAGGATAAGGGTAAATTTCACTATGATTAGAGCTCTGGTTAACATTTTATTGTAACTCTTCAATGTTAGGTTTATTTTGTTTTGTTTATTTACTTAGGCATGTTCTCCTTGGGCTTTTTGGTTATCTGATCAGACATATTTTTTCTTGGTGAAATGTTTTCAGGCCTTGAGGTTCTCACTCCTGTGCTCTACTTGTTAAGTGTCTTGTCTCTATGAGGAAACTTCTAGGAGAGAATGGATGTAAACAAGAATATTCCATCTCTGAGTCAATAGGAAGGAAGGAGTTCAGCAAATACCATAAGACATTAGTGTTCTTTAGATAACAGTTGCCTATAGCCACCATTTCAAAATCTTATAGGGACTTCTTCAGTTTTCTGAGAAATGATATATTTAGTTTCATCTGTCCACAGACACTGGGAGAAACACATGGCAATCCACTTCTGAAACAATCCCAAAACAATCAGCCATTGAAAACCCTATGAGGGTTGCTATGAATTGGACATGATTCAACAGCACCTAACAACAACATCCAGAGTCATAGGTTTTTGTCTGGTCATTGATCAGTATCAGTTAGCCTTTGCCCAAGTTTCAGACATAAGAGTACACAGGTAAGAACCTTATCAACCCTTATAGGGGTCTCATAGGGTGTTTTGTAACCTAAAACTAGACTTCTTTCAGGCCAATCCCTTGGTTCCTCTATGTTTTGTGAATATATATGCTTATACTCTGACTGGTGAAATTTCCCATGGACGATCTGGAATTGTAGTGACTACTAGGTAGAACTTTGACATTGGTAAAAACATGAAGTGGGCATTGTCTTAGACAGTGTGGGTACAAAGCCATTGTTGTATCACGTTTATGTATTAATGAGAAGACTAGAAACAAATACAGAATAGCTCAATATCAGACAGTGGTAGCACCTGCATATAAAAAGTTAATGTGTGTGTAAAGGGTAAGGAGTTTATTTTATAGATAGGGTTGAGAGATGAGGAGATAGCATTTTAGGAGATCTGGGACTTAGCCTGAATAAGTAGATATGAAGTACACCAAGTGAATGAACATCTACCTCCATGAAGAGACCAGCAGTGCAAAGCTTAGAGATAGAGTGTGCATAGCATATTTAGGGAAACAAGACAGCTAGCCTGGCTGGATTAAGCAGTGATAAAGCAGAAGAACCACAGGAAACAAACTTGGAAAGGCAGCCAGATGCAAGGAAATAAAGACACCTTGAGCACATGGGAAACTTTGTTTTTTTTCTAGTGAAGACAGAGAAAATGCTTTGCAGGGATTTATGTATTTAAAAGAATTACTCTGGCAAAGCAGGGAGGCAGGATTGTGAAGCCTTGGCTTATGCTGGTTAAGGAGGATGGTAAGATTATAGAGGAAGGAGGATCAACTAATAATCGTTTAATGTTTTTATAATGAAAGCCAGAGTTACAAAATGGGAAAGGTGAGGAATATTCCTAAAACACTGAAGAGGTAGGGTAAATTGGAAATTGTGTGGAAGCATGGTTAGAGAACACGAAAATAGAATGTATCGCTGTGGCACTGAACATTGGGATAGTGGTACTGATCTCTAAGGAAATTAGGACAAGACTGGAAGAGAAGACAATGAAATTTGATTATGTTGAGTATATCTAGATGTTGATGTTGAGTTGATGTAGATGATAAATTTACTTTTGTCTCCAAACATTAAAGTCAAGGCTATTTTCACATGTCTCAAGGAAAAAACAGGGACTATTTTTTTGTCACTATGAATCTGAACCAACTCCATGGCACCTAACAACAAATTCTTTTGGGAGGTAAAGTAAAAGAAGCATGAGGCCATTAGCCTGGAGTTATTTCTATAAGAGGAACTCTAGTGTAAACATTGTAACTTAACAAGGAGATATTTCTTCAAACTGATTTGGGAGTAGGGGGAGAAGAAACAGCAAACAAGCCTCAACCAATCACAAGCAGTCAACCCTGCGCTGATTGGTTATAAACTAGGACCTTCTGTGAGACCCCATCCACAAAAGGCAAATGCCTCATCACCACCTGCCCTGTAGGCAATCAGGTAATTTCTTAGCTTTTCTGTTAACCCTGGAGGAGCAGCTGCTCACATTGCTAGAGCTGAACTCTCTGAACCTCTTCTGGTTCTGAATGCTGTTCTTTGCTCAGATAAACTCTGGTAAATTAATTTGTCCAAGCCTTTTCTTTTAACAAGAGTGACCACTAATATCAGCAAAATGCTCACATAATAGTGGGAAATGAAAAGCCCAAGAGTTAGAAAAGACAGATTTATTTGTAACTCCTTTAAAAAAGTTGGTGTAGCAAAATTATGGCTATAAGCTAAATTGCCACAGTTCAATTTTCTGCTCTACATTTTTCTAGCTGTACCCCATAACTTTTGAATTAGATCTTCTGGGATTTAGTTTCTTTATCTGAAAATTGTTATGCTGGGACTTCACTGATAAGGATATTGTGGAGTAATCATTCTTAATCTGGAGTCCATAGAATTTGAGAGGATCTGTGAAAAAAGCATACAAAAATTCAGTTTCCTTGATCACAATGGTAGGAACAAGCCACAGTACATGGGGTTATCAGTACTTATTGCTTTGTTTCCTATAGAAATTAGACATTGCCATATCAAAGTAACAGTTGCTGCAAACATCATGACCTATTGCAATCACTATTTCAAAATTAACCAAATAGAACTGCATCTAGATTACATGCGACTAATTTACCTATATGTTTTACCAGTCAATTGGCCAAGACTCTTAATCATAATCACATTAGGATGGCTTAATGTTCATACGTTGTTTGTCACACCTATTATTTTGCTATCCAGTATCTTCAGAATACAAATATTTGTTGACAAACATGAGGTGAATTGTTTTAACTTGTATAACGCTCTTTTATCATAATTGATTCCTTGGTATTCTTATATCTTTAACTTCATGCATTTTAGAACACTATTTTAAGACCAGGTCTACAGGTTTCATCAGATTTTCAAAGGTGTTTATGGCACAAGTGAAGAAATATTGAGGTAGAATAAAATGTATACACAAGATATACCAAAATGGCGTTTGGCACGTATCAGATGCTAAGTAAACAGTCGGCTACTATTCTTAAAATATTCAGAGACCAGGAATTGAATTAGGTTCCACTGATTTTTATATTCAAAGCAGCCAGAAAAGGACTCTGAACGTTAATATTTCCAAGAATAGTGAATGAATGGAGTTGAGGTTGGCACCTCATGCCCCTTATGTGGGAGTGGAAGAAACC
>VMDO01030131.1:0-21706 GCA_007922755.1 Pedetes capensis | reverse complement strand
ATCCAAAAACATATTGAGTTTATAAAAGAGCATGGTAAATGCATTTCATTTTTCTTTTAATTTTTATTTCATTTTATTTTATTTTTTCCTTTTTGCCTGTTTTATTTGAAAACAGGAAGTGATTCTTGCCAAGAAGTTGTTGTTGTTGTTAGGTGCTGTCGAGTCAGTATCCGACTCATAGCAACCCTCTGTACACCAGAGGAAACACTATTGTCAGTGCTTCTCTGCTGTTCATAGGGTTTTCAATGGCAGATTGATTTTTGGGAGGGGGTTGCCAGGTCCTTCTCCCAAGCCTACAGCACCTGGTGTTCCCGGGCGGTCTCCCATCCAAGTACTAACCAGGCCCGACCCTGCTTAGCTTCTGAGATCTGATGGGATCGGATGCCACAGGGCTACGGCTGCCAAGAAGTAGATCAGCTAAAAAGGCAAACATGTTGAATTTAGTTCAACTTCACAAACTTTAGAATTGTAACTGAGTTCTCAAATGTATATAGTCCTATTAACTACAGTCTTTGGATAAAAGTAGAGCTTTCAGAACAGAAGTCTAGTTTAGTGCATGGCTCATTCTTTACTAAGGAACCAGTTTCCATCCAATTTACTCACATCTCTACATTTTTCATGGCTTACTACCTGACTTATTTGCAGGTCTAATCTACCAGTGTTAGCATGGTGAATTAAGAGCAACAGCGTAAAGTAAACATCATTTACTCCTAAGCAATTATGTGTGTGTCATTCTTGGTTTTCAGCTTGGTATTTGAAAAAGAAATCCTGCCCCTCCCTCACACACCTTTTTCCTCATAATCACCTGTCCTATGTTTGAAATAAAAATAGCCTCAGGTTTTGCCTGTCGTCGCGTGAGTGTGCCATGCTCTGTGCTGTGACTTATGACCTGAGCATGAGACACATTCCATGCACTAACAAGATGGCCCGCTACATTTGAAAATACATCCCCAAAATGAGAGCAAATGTATTCTCATGATAGAAAGCCTTTGGCACCACAAAAAGAATTAAACACATACATGTTCTAAATTTTGGTCTTTCTCTTTATGTTACCTTAACAATGATTAAGCCTGCAGCTGTAGCCCTGTGGCATCCAATCCCGTCAGATCTTAGAAGCTAAGCAGGGTTGGGCCTGGTTAGTACTTGGATGGGAGACCGCCAGGGAATACCAGATACTGTAGGCTTGGGAGAAGGACCTGGCAACCCCCTCCCAAAAATCAATCTGCTATTGAAAACCATATGAACAGCAGAGAAGCACTGACAATAGTGTTTCACCTGTTGTACAGAGTCACTATGAGTCAGATACCGACTCGACGGCACCTAACAACAACAACAACAACAATGATTAAAATAGGTGAAGATTCAATCTGGACAGAATTTGATGTACTAAATCCGGGTCCTGAAGGGAATCCTATTGCTGAGAGAAAGGTGCAGGGATATTTGGCAGACAGTCAACACGTTTCCACCAGTACATGACAGGGACTCATTATGGGCTTGCTGTTGCTGTAAGCTGAGTTCACTACCATCAACTACGAGGCCAGAATGCTTGGTTCCAGATGCGCTCGCCAATTGACCGTAAAATTGCTATGCATTTCTGGCCAGCTCGAGATTTTAAAACCTCCCCTCCACCTCCCCTCAACATCCTAACCCCCAATTCCCTCTGAAAAGCTGCTCATTATTCTTCCTTTGCCCCCTGATCTAAGCAAAGAAATGCTTCTGGAATCAATTAGAAATGTCTGCCCTTGATGAGGTTTGCACGTGAGTTTGGAGTTGTGAGGCTGCAATAGTGGCAGCCAGCAGCTGCATTTTCAGGTGGTAAAATCTGAAAAGGAATTTTCCAGGGTTTATTTACCATCATAAAAATTTTTTAAGTAGGCAGGACATGTTGGGAGACTGTCTTATATGCGTTTGAAAATGAGGTTAAATTTGAATTTTATACTTATTTTATCCACAACGAGGAAAGTGTGGATCTTTGGAGAGTCTTTCCATTTCCTTAAGAAATTGTGTCCAGTAGTTATAAATACTAGAAAAAGGGTCCCTTGCTGTGAGTTAATGGAAAAAACAAACAAACAAAAAACCTTACTGCTTTTTCACTTAATTTCTTGTCAAGTAAAGATAGTTACTGTTAATGGAAATCAGAAGCATTTTCTAAAATAATCTGAATTAACAGAATGACTTGTTTATTTGAAGATGCTAATTTAAATGGTACTTAGGCTTTAACATGCCCATGATTCATAAGTGCATGGTATTATTCACCTTTGTGTTTCAGCACTTTCTCAGTGGTTCATGTAAACTTACCATTTTTAAAGATTACTTTTATATGTTTGCCTACTGTGTTTCTCTCTAGTTATATATGTAAATAAGATATGTAATTTAAAGATTACAAGAATTATTTTTCTTTTCAAAGATACATGTATGTGTATATAAATACACATGCATATGTGTGTATGTGTGTAAACTTTTTGACCTTTCCTTTTCTCTGGTCCATGACATACTTATTAGAATTTTGATTTTGTTTCTCCTGCTTTCTAAAAATGAAATTTCAAGGGTACATTTTTTTCACTAAACTTTCTCTCACTTCTTTAAAAATTGCTCAGTCTCCATTGCCACAGAATTACCATTCAATGTAGTGTTAGTTCCCAGAACTACCTCTTACTCCTACAGTATAACTGAAATTTTAAATGCCTGCTATTTCGCTTTAATGTGTTGCAATTTCTGCCAACGTAATAATGAGGTAATGGGAATTTTTGTGTTTATTCCTCTAGTACTGTCTACATATTTAAAGAAATCAGCAATAAGTTTAAAATGTATTCTTGTGAGGACTCTTCTTATGTAGACATTTACCTATGATTGGTCTGGTTTCTAAATTGAATTATAAGCTGGGCAGTGTTGAGCATATCTGTAATCCCAGTGGGGAGGCTGAGGCAGGAATATCAGAAGTTGGAGAACTGTGGCAGCCTGTGCAATTTAGCAAGCCACCCCCTGCCCCTGTGTATATGTTTCAATTAAGTGAATGCGTTCAATCAGTGAATTCAAGTTATTCTCAAGTGTAGCCAACATATAGTTCAATTGTATTATAAGCATTGAAAAACCCTAATTAGGTGAAAAAGTCCAGTTACTTAGAATACCTAGTATCTGATGCATGCCACATTAAAATAAACTTGGCTAAAAAGACATTTTTCCTAGTTTCCTGGGTAAAGCAACAGCAACAAGAACTAAAAGAAGTAAGGCTGAGCAACTCTTAATTACCATTTTTCAAAAATAATGCTTCGCTTATCCTTCTCCATGTCCTTTATGGTCTACAGCCATACCACCCTTGCATCTGACCTTGTGAGATCTCAGAAGCTAAGCAGAGTCAGGCCTGATTAGTACTTAGATAGGAGACCACCTGGCAATATCAGGTGTTATAGGCTTGAGAGGAAGACTTGACAGTCCAGTCCCAAAACAAATAGCCATCGAACAACCTATGAATAGCAGAGAAGTACTGACAGTAATTCCCAGCATGGCACAGTGTTGGGTAGTGTTTTGTTCTGTTGTACATAGGGTCATCATGAGCCAGTCTCTACTTGATGGCACCCACCTAACAACAGCATGTCTTTCCTAGGCTCAGCCCATCATTGATGAGTTGAACTTCCTTTTAGTCAGAAAAGAAATAAAAGTATACATAATCTTTACCAGTATTCTGGAATGTACATGCCTGTGATCAAATTGTTAGAGAAAAGAGAAGTTGCCTGATTTATTTGTTTTCTCTGAGATGAAATGCCCTGTGTGCTTTTTTTCCTATATATGTTCAAATCTAAGAGTGAAATCCAGCTGTTTGGTATTAAACTCATTGTTGGTTGAAACATTCTCTCCTGGTGGAAATCTACTATTTCTGACTCTTAAAAATAAGGGCTTTTCATGCAGGTGAGACTGCAAACCTTTCTGATAGCCATTTATTTGGACACGTAGTCTTAGATAACAGCAGCAAGCTCATAGAGAATTGCTGCATGGAACTCACTGCCACTTGTAAATTTGCTATTTATTATGTATCATGTATATATGCTATATAAGCATGTATCTTCTCTACATGCTTATATAATTAAGGGAGATGGTGAATATACTTTATGTGATCTTTTATCTTGACTAAATTTTATATATGCTGAATTTTCCATTAAATTTCAATAGTAATAAATAGATTTTCTGAGATCTAGCACATTAGAGTACAAGAAAAATATATCTCTTGTAAGTTGTGTTTGTCCATGACATTGTCTGATAGTGGCTTGGCCTAACCCTTGAACAACTATTTAAATTACTATGATGAGATAAAAAAGAAAAAAGAAAAAAAAACTGAACTCAAGTTTCCAGATGTATGGCTGTTAGGAATTAACACTGTGAGAAAAGTCTCTTAGTTCTCAGTTTCATCATCTGTGAAGTCAAGGGAATGAAGTAATTTTTTAATGTTACTTGAATGCTTAAGGTTTTATGCTAGCTGGGTGCAGTGGCACACTCCTGTAATCCCAGTGACTTGGGAGACTGAGGGGGAAGGATCACCAGTTAGAGGCCAGAGGCAGCTTGTACAACTTAGTGAGACTCTGTCTCAAGATAAAATAAATAAATAAATAAAAGATTGAGAGTGGGGCTATGGATGCAGTTCAGTGGTAGACTTCTTGCAAAAGTATGCATGAGGTCCTGAATTTAGTTGTCCAATACCACCAAAAAGAAAAACAAACAAACAAAAAAAGAAGGTGGCATTTCATACCAGATGAGCAAGATTAATAAAAGGTAGCTACTGTTGGTTCAGTTTTATATATTTAGCTCACTGAGAATAATAGGATTTCGAAGAGTCCATGAGCAATGAGGGTAAGAGTTGAGTCTATGAAAAATTTCAGTATATAGCATATGAACATATAAGTGGATATTGAAACACTAAAGCCAGTATCTTTGATGTAATGACCACAAGTCTATAAGAAGGCTCTCTGAGAATCCTTGTGCCAGGAACTGAAAAAGGCTCTGCATAGAGAGCATTCGGTAAGATTATGTTATTGTCCATGTGCTTACAGTAACAGCAGCCAGAGGCCTATATTTCTCCCACTTTTTTCTCATAAATTGGTACTTATAAATCATTGAGCTGCCACTCACAGAAAGAAATTTCAATATGAGACACATTAGTGGTTTATAATAAGCATGTGGAAGTGTTTAATCAAAATGCATTAGAAGATAATTCAGAATAACTTCGAGGTTTGTTTTTTCATTTTTTATTAGTGATACTGTGTGGAAATTACAGTGCAAAAGTCATTTTTCTAATTTGCTAAATTTTCTTCAGAAGATTGCTGAGGGCTATAGATAATTTTGCAGGTGATTTCCATTTACTCTAACCCAGCTTTCCCCTAACTAAAATGGTGGACTTGCTTCAAACTGAAGTGGTACTTCTCCCTCAAGTTTCTTCCATTATCCTGAGGATAATCTTCAAGGTGATGCTTTCTTTTCTCATGTCTAATTCCAATAAAAATGGTGCTAAAAATGTATACTTTGTACAAATATGCATGTTGTAAAGCAGCAAACACAAAGGAATTCAGTCAAGGTTCTGGCAGAATAGTGTAAATTTTAGAAATGCTGTTTCCAAATAACTAAAGTATGTTCCAAGGCATTTCATTTTACCTAAAATTTAAAATTCTTTGTACATTTTCCTTGGGAGACTTTTTTTTATCTGATTTTTATCAATTTGGGGGGAGGAGTAGGTCTTGTGTGTCAAACCCAGGGCCTCACACCTAGGAATGTACTACCTACTTTGTTGTTGGTATTTTTAAAGAATCTACATTGGCACTATAAATAGTAATTTTTCCATAAATGCACGAGAAATAAATATAACACATAAAACGTGTAAATTTAGATTAGTAAAATAGTTACTTGAGAACTTTGTTAATATAAACAAATGAATCTAATTTTAGATAGATGATTATTCAGATCAATTCAGACAACTTTGTTTTATACTTATAATTAGCACTAAAATAAATTTTTCCAAAGCCATATGTTGCATGTGGTCAACTCAATTTTTGAACTTTAACACTTGAATAACTTTTTAAAATTAGCATCTAGACTGAAATCAAATTGCTGGATTTTTCTGTGTATAACTTTTTATGTGTGTGTTGTGTTTTACATAATGGTCCGATGAACAAAGACTAACACATGTCCTGCTTTATAAATGAATCCTAAGGCCAGAATACTTGAAACATTACAGTGTTTAAATGTTGGAAATAGGTGTTAGGAAGAAATGAGTATACAAAGCCCAAGTTATTTACTAAATAAAGTACTTGGGATCTAGACCAAATAATGCTGTTACCTCTTTCCCAATGGAATTTGAATGATTACATCTGTCTTGGAATAAGTGGTTTGGTTTATCTTAATGTAGAGTCCATGTAATGCTTATATTACATTGTTTACATTGCTGATTAAAAGCTAATATACAGTATATGTGGTTTGAGATGCCTGTTTCCAGTTTGAAAATTATAGCTTTTATATAGCAAAGTATACTCTCCTTAGGTTTTAGAATGTACCCTAATTTAAAACATTTTTGGAGTACATCTACCAAGAAAGAATCAATATTTTTTCTTCCTATTAACAATTAAGTATACTTAAATGACAATTTCTTTGTGTCAAAGGGAAAATATTCAGCTATTTTGAGCAATAATTGCATTAGGACATTCAGTAATTATTAACATACTATTATCAAAACATAGGTATGTTTCATTTACTTACATTATGTTGATTGACACTAATGTACTCAAAGGGGCTGGGATTTAGCTCAGTTGGTAGAGCACCTCTCTGTAGTTTCTGAGGTCCCGAGTTCGATTCCCAGCACCACAAAAATGGGAGAAGGACGTGGCAACCCACTTCCAAGGCAATCTTGAAACAATCTGCCATTGAAAACCCTACGATGGTCGCTATGAGTCAGGCACCACTCTACGGCACCTAACAACAACAACAATGTACTCAAAAGGTATCTATCAGGTATCAGCTTTGTGAAGAAGTCATTATTGTTAGGAATAGAAAGTTAGGATGCATACAGATTTGCTTGGGAGGCTATTTTTTATATTTACCACAAGTGTGAATATTGGTAAGTTTTAAAACATTCTGGAGAAAATAATAGGTACCATTTAGAATTGTTATAAGAATTAAAGGGAATATTGTTTGTAGAGAATTTATACGGTAAATAGTTAACAAGTTCTACATACTATATGATATTTCCCCATAGTACATGTTACATGGTGTGTGAACAGTTTCTAGCTGTTACCATTGATGATGATGAGAACAACAGTAACATCACTATCAAATATTGATTCAGATGCTGAGGGAACTAGCAAATTAAGCATTATACTAGTACTTAAAGTTCAAGTAGCAATTGCAGTAGAGCTTGATAAATACTGTGTTAAAGTAATGCACAGCAAGCTCTGAAAGAATATAGAAATGAAACAAAACCTGCTGTGGTATGTGATGAAACTTCCCTAAGTGGTTGGTATCGTGAGCATGAGTGCACCATGTTTCCTTCACAACTGAAGGATGTGAGAGAAGGCATCTAAACCAAGTCACTTGGGCTAAGTCTAGGAGGTGAGAAAATGCCTATCACATTGGGGACTTGAGAATATTTCCTTATGGCTGGAGTGTTAAGTGAGAGGTTAAGTGAGAGGTAATACAAGGAAAAATGAGAATATATAGGAGATAGAGTGTGTGTGTGTGTGTGTGTGTGTGTGTGTGCGCGTGTGTGTGTGTGTATGAGTAGGAGTATGCATAAGAAGTTTGCATAAGAACTTCTTATGCAAAGAAGTTTGCATAAGAAGTTTGGGACTTTGTCCTCAGAGTATACCAGTTATACCACTGATGGGTTTTAAGCATAGGAGATATTTGACTGAGCTTGCATTTTAGTATAATCACCAAAATGGATTTATTAAAAAAAAAGAAAGGAGTTGATGGGAAAACATTAGGAATATGTTGTGCTAATTCTAGTAAGGTATGACAGTGGTTTGAATGAGAATAGTCACTCTGAGGACAGAATCAGGAAACACTGAGATTTAGGATATTTATCTCATTCTTTGCATCTCAAGTAAACAACAGTCTCAGTAGGGAGATCAATTCAATAGAAAAAAAAGACAATTCATTCTGACAAAATGTTGACCAGTGCTTTAAGTTTAGAAGTGTCCACAATACATAAAAACTTATCACATCATTCAGGTAGCCCTACCACATGTGTAAAGCAAAAGTCTTCTCTTGAAAGCCAAGAAAATCTGTATCCATATTTCTAAAATTGAATCATGAGATATTATTACTATGAAAATGAAATCTAGATCTGAAACCATTAGTCCTGTTGCAAAATCAACTATGTCAGTATTGCATTAGCTTGTGTAGAAAACCTTGAATTCTTTAAGAAAATTAATTCATAGTAGCCAGGCACAGTGACATATGTTGGTAATCTTAGAGACTCGGGAGGCTGTGAGAGGAAGATTGCAAGTTTGAGGCCAGAGTCAGCCTTTGTAATTTAGGGAGACTCTAACTTAAAATATAAACTAACAACAACAACAACAAAAAAAGGGCTGGTGATGCAGCCCAGTGGTAGAGGACTTGTAAAGTATGTTCCAGGCCCTAGGTTCAACTCACAAGTACCATCCAAAAAAAATATAGTGTATAAAACTTTTAAGCAATTTATTCATTCAACAAATATGTTTCAACAAATATGGCCATATACTATGATAAGTGATTCAGATATATCAGGGATCAGAAATACGTGTTATTTTCTAAATAGGTAATGAAATTATTTTCTCTCTAGCTTGGAATTGTATGTTTTTAGTTGTTATCAACCCTAGTGACTGACAAGTTTCTCTTTTTTTCTTTTGCTACACACCCAGTCCCAGTTTCTATTTTTAAGTTCACAAATCTATAAAAAGGAAATAACCAGTGTCTTCAGTGAATTTTGTGAATTGCTAAAGTCAAAAAACTATATTTGAAATCTCATTTTCCTTCTGTGCATGGGTGAGTACAAATTTCAACTTTCAAGCCATATTTGTTTAGGGCATAACTCTGAGAGAGCAAGCTTTGCCCATCATTTCAGTACTAGGTAATGAATTTATCTCTCCCCTTTGCTCTCCATGGTACAGAGTAATTTTGATAGGCAGGTATTAACACCAAAAAAGACTTTTGCAGAGGTGGTGTGGTTAATATTATGGCAAAATATAGCCTGACACTATGATACTCATGTCAGTTTTAGCCATTTACAGATAAAAATAAAACAGCAGTAGGTGAAGCAAGGAGGCTGGTTACAAGCTCTATATGGGGAATTTGAGATTAAGAATTCTGTTTCTTTACTTGATGATAAGGTTTAGCTCAGTTGGTAGAGTGTTGTGCCACACTCTGAGGACCCAGGTTCTATCCCCAGCACTGCACAAAATAGAACATAGACATGGCAACCTAATCCCAAAGCAATCAGCCATTGAAATCCCTATGATGGTCACTGAGTCAGACCAACTTGACAGGACCTAACAACTACCTGATGAAAATGAGCCCTGAAAAACTAAGATGTCACAAATACCAAAAAGTAAACTTGTATCTACTAAAATTTATTTGAATGCTTTTCCCAACCCTGTTCCTTCTAAAGTCTTTTAATCCTAAAATTTGGGGTTGCCAACCTTACATTTTATATTACTTAGAAAGCTGTATTAGGATAAGAAATTAATTAAATATTGGATATTATATAGCCTATAATTACCACAATATAATATTGAAAACTTAAAATAAGGGTGAATAAAAAAGTCTCAGTGACACAAACATAGTTTTCTGCTTGAAGTATTAAGAGAAAATGGCATCAATATATTCAATCATTAAAGGTGTGTAGTTACTAATAAATCAGTTCATCATTTTACAATGTAAAGTAGCAAGCTACATACTACTACACTTTGTATGTTGTGTCCTCGGTGCCTAACTTAATATAATACACATTTCAGGTTCTAATTGTTGCTGTAGGAAAATATGAAATTTCTTAAAAGTTTTCCATTTGTATAATACTGGGTAAGGTGAGATGATGTTATTGTTAGGTGCTGTGGAGTCAGGTCTGTCTCATAGTGACCCTCATAGGGTTTTTGATGACTGTTTTCTGGGATTGCTTCCCAAGTGGATTGCTATGTCCTTCTGCTTTTGTGCTGCTAAGAATTTAAACCAGGGCCTCAGAAGCACAGAGCAGCACTCTACCAGCTAAGTTAAACCCCAGCCCCAAGGTGAGATGTGATATACAGAAAAGAAAGTATTCATGAAAGGTAAGGACATTATTATTTACCAAGGTTTTACTCCATTCTAAGAAAGTTTTCATTTATTCCTCGCAACACCGTTTAGTGCTTTTCTTTGGAGACAAGGTGCTGCTCTGTAACACAGGCTGGCCTCAAACTCTCAGTCCTCCTGCCTTAGTCTCCTTCTTGAGTGCTGGGATTACAGGCGTGCATCACAATGCTCTGCAGTGCCTATTGTTACTCACATTTTTCAAATAAGGAAACTGAGGCCCATATAGGATAATCATTTTTTGATGAATGTAAATAAAACCTTGAAAAAAAATGATCCAGTCAGGGTGAACATAACACCTTTGTGTCCACTCTGGCAAACCTGGTTCTAATTGAGGTAAGAGAAGGTGGAATGCTTGGCTGGGCAGGACAGGTTCCGAATGAAGTCATCTGCACTAGATTTTAAGGATGAGTAAACTCCCCCTCAGAGGAGTAGGATTTGGAAGACACTAAGGAACAACAGCTTTGACCTTTCTCTTTTTCCTCTTCCAATCTGATCTCCAAGACAATGCCAATACAAGCTTTTTATTCCTATCTTTGTGGCCCCTTCTTTTCAACAGTTGGAGCCTCCTTTTCTTCTCAGTCCCCAATGCTCATGGTGCGTCACAGCTCACTCCTCTTTTGTTCACTCTGTGGGGTCTACTCTCAGCTCACTTGAGACAATTTGCTCAGTCCCATGGGTTTAAATGCCTTCTACGAGATTCCAAGTTTTATATATATTGCTCTGTTATCCTTGACATCCACACTGACACACCTAATTGCCATGTGCTATCTATGTGTAGATGTGTAGGTCTGGAAATAACAGGTATCTAATTGGAGATAGCCTGCAGCCATAGCCCTGTGGCATCCAATCCCGTCAGATCTCGGAAGCTAAGCAGGGTTGGGCCTGGTTAGTACCTGGATGGGAGACCGCCTGGGAACACCAGGTGCTGTAGGCTTGGGAGAAGGACCTGGCAACCCCCTCCCAAAAATCAATCTGCCATTGAAAACCCTATGCACAGCAGAGAAGCACTGATAATAGTGTTTCCCCTGTTGTGCAGAGGGTTGCTATGAGTCAGATACCGACTCGACAGCATCTAACAACAACAATTGGAGATATAAATTTGTGAGACATCCATTTAAAGACCATGAGAATTGCTAAGTTGAAGGAGATAGGAGATATTTCTTTTTCTATCCTAACTACAAATTTAAAAACATAAAACAATTTCACTGCTATTACTTTTTTGAATTAATTTATTTGCCTAATTATGCTATTTAATGGTTATTTATGGTTTAAACAATTTCTGATTGAGAAGTACCAGTTAGCATTTACTTTTTAAAAACTGCGCTCTAACAATTTGGTGTCATTATCAGGTTTTTTTTTTTCAAATTCCTTATCAAGCATCTGGAATTCTAGTTCCTAACCAATCTCTAATCAGTATTAGATATCTAACATCTATAAACACTTAAAGGCAACATGATTAGGTGAAAATGATTCATTCTGAGCTCTAAATTTTTAATGAAAAATTCACTGTAGGTACTAATGAGATCTAGATTCTTTATTTCTTTGCAGTGCTGGGGTAGTGCATGCAGGGCCTCAATGCTTTGCAAGCACTTTACCACCGAGCTGCACCACCAGCCCATTTTCTACTTTTTATTTTGAAACAGGGCCTGGATAAATTATAGGCTGCCTCTGGCCTCCGTTTTCAGTCCTCCTGCCTCTACCTCTTGAGTTGCTGGGATTACTGCCTTTTGCCCAGCTGAGATCTAGATTGTTTCAAAGAAATGTTCATTTGCTCATTCATTTACAACTCAAGTAATAACTTGATAGGCAGTGTCCCATGTGATACTTCTCTATGTGTCCTTGTAATTTCAAAAGTGATTTTAAGCCTTGAATGTGTCCATGAAGCAATGACCATCTAGTAGAAGAGATTATATAGGTACCAACATTAAGAGAAATATATAAATGTGATGAGGTAGACACAGTGACCATGGTTCAGAGAAGAGGGTAATTTCAGCTAGTTGCCCATTTGAGAAATTTAAAGTCATCATATGGTTTAGAACTGTTGTAAATATACAACTCAGATTTACACATCAACCTAGTAAATGCCTTATATTGGTTTGTTCTCATTTCAAACCTCTTTCTTTTTTTGCTTTCATTTAGTATAGAAATCAGATAGCTAACACCTACATTTTCCAGAAATCCTTGCATCTCTGATTCTACCTTTCATCTAGGCAGAAGATTGAAAGAAAAAAGTGAGACTTCACTGAGGCTGTACACTGAGAAATGAAATCTTGCAAGTATATTTGGGGATGGTGGCACTGGTTTTACTGTGTAGGTAGGGTGAAGCATGCAGTTTTTGGTCCATAGTTTGATACAGATGCTGAGCAACAGTAGCAGCACTAGGGATTTCACCTGAAGATTCCCAGGAAATAATTATGACATGAGAATACATGAAGGGGTGTCCCTATCAAGAGAGCAGATCTGTTAGTAGGAAAGCCAAGCTGCTGCTGAAATAGATCTTTTTAGTAGGATTAAGGAAATGATGACTGTTTCTAATTTATTAAAAATAAATAAATAAGAGAACCAGAATTTTACATTGAGATTCAAGTCACAGAGGAAAAAAAGTAGTGAATAAACCATTAGTGTTTTAAAAAGCAGAAATTTATAACTAATAAGTAGCACTTAAATGATTAATATACCATTAATGGTACACATTAATATAATACATAATGAATATATTATGAACACAAACAATAATTTTAAATAGTTATGAATACTGTATTTATCTGAGATGGCCTGTACTGCTTATCTCTTGACTTACAGAGTTGAAATAGATAATAATTTGTGTCTGGCACCTCTAAGGAAGTGACTTAAAACAGTCATTGCAGTTCCATCAGAATTATATTCATTGTGTCTCAGTCACAATCAGTCTCCTTTTGATAGCTGATAATTTACAGGCTAAGTGATAAATTTAAGGGATATTTACTGTTACCTAAGCATCAGTAGGCTTGGGATATAGCTACGTTGGTATAGCACCACTCTGCAGTCTCTGAGGCCCCAGGTTCAGTTCCTAGTACCACAAAAATGGGAGAAGGATGTGGCAATCCACTCCCGAGGCAATCCTGAAACAATCAGCTGTTGAAAACCCTATGAGGGTTGCTGTGAGTTGGACACAACAGCACCTAACAACAACAAGAAGACGCATCAGTAATCTGTGTAGCAATTTCTAGGGTATGGAGATAACACATTTTAACTGATACTGATTTATGAAGATAGCTTTTTAAAAATTCCATACTCTCATTAACTCAGTATGGTTGAATTAATGGTAGTTGAAAAGTTCAAAAGAACTTTTGAGGATATTTTGCCTAAGGTCTTTTCCTTAAGGATAAAAGGTATTTATGTCCCACTAGATTTTTAACCATTTTCATACAAGGATTGGGAAGGAAGGTATTTTAACAGTTCATATATATTTAATAGCATTAATTTCTCTATGGGGAGCCTGATTCTGACATTTGTTATACTAGTCAGCATACCCTAATGTTCAGTAATAAAGATTCATTTTTGACCCATAGTGGTGTAAGTTGCCAAAAGTTGGGTAGCATATTTTGACATAATGCTAGCTGTCTAATCTTTGCAATCATATTTGTATTTGGGCTAGATATTAGAGTATACATATTATACTGTATTGCTAGAAGTATTAGGGGTATTTTAAATTGAAATGTTTTATCCTTACACAATTCCTTGTTCATTGAAATCAGAACTTCAAAATTAAAAGCGTGAGGACATTCCATTCTGAATTTTAATTTGGTAAATAGCAGTATGTATGATTTTATGGAAACTTTGCCTTCCTTGTAAGGCCTTTGGAAAGTCGATTCTGGACATGTAGATATTTTTGGAGGCTCCTCAGGAAGACCTGATCAAATAATAATCTGGACCATGATAACACTTCCCTTGCTTCCCAGCTCATCTCTCTGGTAGGCCTTAAGTCTTAGTGCCATGGCACATGCCTATGGCTAGAAAGTGCTGTAGAAGAGAAGTGCTTTCCTAGGCTTTCAGGATAGTCACTAGGGTTGCAATAGTTTGGATTTAAAATGTTCCCCAAAGACTTGTATATTAAAGAATTGGTGCCCCACTGCTGGTGCTACTGGGAGGTGGTGGAGCCTTTCAGAGGTGAAGCCTATTAGAAGGAAATTATATCCTTGAGGACATTCCCTTGAAGGGGAGAGTAGGACCCCAGTCCTCCCTTTCTTTTGCTTCTTTGTTTCTGTGAAGTTAGTAGCTTTGCTCCACCATCTGCTTCTGCTTTGATGTTCTACATCACCACAGGTGCAAAAGCAGTGAAGCCTGCTGGCCATGGACTGAAAGCTAAACTCTGAAACTGTGAGCCAAAGTAAATCTTTCCTCTTTTTAGGCTGATTATCTTAGATATTTTGTTGCTGCAATGGAAAACTAACACAATAATCACCTGGAGAAATTATAAAATGCCAATTCCAACACTCAAGACCTATAGACACAAACTTTCCAGATGATTCAAGTGTTCAGCCAACTATGAAATGTGCCTGGAGAACTGAGACTGCTCCTTATCTGCCAACCATTCCTCTACACTCTTGCATTATTTATGGTAGAAGTATCTGTTTTTCAGTTGAGCATATGAAGGCACAATGTAGTTTTTGTTTTGATGAGTGAGGTATATCAATGGAAGAGAAACTTGAAATGCTCCAAGATCAGACCCCCTTTCTCCAGACAGAGTACAATCTGGCTAGTAGTTGCCAGAAGTTAAAAGAGAGTCGGATGTGGTAGTGTACACTTGTAATCCTAGCACTTGGGAGGCTGAGGCAGGAGGATATACATGAGAGGCCAGCTTTATCTACATAATGAGTTTTCAGACAGCCTCGGCTACACAGTGAGACCTTGTCTAAAAAAGAAAACAAACAATAACAATAACCAAAAATCAAAGGAGCAGGACATAACAATTTTCCCATACAGCCTGGGTAACTCCCTATCTCACAAAAGAAAAAATAAACAACAAAACAGTCAAAGGAGCAGGTCATAACAATTCTGGGAGTAAATGCAACTAATTTTATGTATCCCTTCACCCCTTCCGTGTTTTGTGCACAGACACAACTTCAGGAATATTATCAACATTTATTAATGTGTTTTAAAGTTGATTCAAGTTTTAGAAAGTGTAGAAGCACTATGTCTCCTGGTTCCTGAGCAGAAACTGTACTCAGGAAAGAGGAGACCTGCAGAGTAAATACCTATGGAAGACTTTTAAAGATACATATTCAACAAATGTTGACCTTAAATTAGATACTCTATGATGGGCACAGCTTTACATCTACCAAATATCATAACAGAAGTTAAACTGCAAAATATTTGTTTAGTAGTAATCTGAATGATTAAAATGCAACTATACTATCCTTATCTACAGTTAAAATTCATATAATGTATAAATATTTGTCTATCATAGGAATGGGCTGGGATTTAGCTCAGTTGGTAGAGCGCTTCGCTGCAGTCTCTGAGGTCCCGAGTTCAATTCCCAGCACCGCAAAAATGGGAGAAGGGCCTGGCAATCTACTCCCAAGGCAATCCCAAAACAGTCAGCCATTGAAAATCCTATGAGGGTCGCTATGAGTCGGATACCAACTCAACAACAACAACAAATCATAGGAATATGTAAAAATTCACCTTTTCTCCAACTGAAGTGATGCAAATATGTGGGAACTTGAGACAGGTGGTGGTCATATAACATTGAGAATATACTAAATGCCACTGCATTGTATACTTTTAAATGATTAATTTTATGTCATGTTGATTTCACCACAATAAAAAAAGATTAAAAATAATACAGGGGAATCATGAACTCTTCATTTTAAAATATGTCTAGATGGTACACACACACCTTCATTCACATATATGAAAGTATTCCTAAAATACTGTAGAAATCAGTGTCCTGAGGCTAGGCACAGTGGCACAGGCCTGTAATCTCAGCGACTCCAGAAGCAGGAAGATCACAAATACAGGCCAGATGCAGAATTTATATATGTAAAATTTAGGGAAACCTTGTCTCAAGGTAAAAAATAAAAAAGGGGATTGCAGATACAGTGCAGTGTGCAATTGCAAAGTATTGGTAAGACCCTGGCTTCAACACCACCCCCACAGTACCACAAAAACAAATGGAAGGAAGGAAGGGCGGGAGGGGGGGATGAAGGAAGGGAACGAGGGAGAAGAGAAAAAAGAAAAGCCAGTCTTTTACCTTCTGCACTGGAGACAAAATTTTGGTGACATATTCCCTTCAACCATTCCACTTCACTGCTTAATTACAAGCCCAGATCCTCTATTATGTGTGCTTGGATCTTTTAATCACCTTCTTCAGTTAATTACTGGGGCTATGAATCCACTGGAGAGAAGCTTCCTTTTGCAATTCAAACTTGAGAAGGTGGGGCCCAGGTGGCTTGATTTATCTGACCATGGTCAGAAGGGTTAGCAATCTGGTAGATATAAGAAACAGCTGGTGGGACTCAGCGCCTCCCTGCACTCAAAGGCAGGTGGACAAAGACTGCTAAAGAGATTTTTCCACCCTTTGGTGTTGTTGCTGCTGCTGCTGCTGCTGCTCTGCATCTTGCAAACCTATTGCTATCAAGGATTAAGACTGTTCAGGGTGAGCAGGTGGGTTGTTGGCTCTCCCATTTCCCCTCACAGAACAATAAAGAGTTCGTTTTTGGGAGAGACACTACATATGTGTTGCAGGGAGTAGGGGATTTAATCAGCCTTTCCACCTGCCCCTTTTTCCACAATCCTGTGCTCAGCTGGAAAGATTTCTGACAGGGGAGAGTAGCAGAGTAGCTGAGGTGGATTTCATCAGGTGTCTCCTTGAGCTGTGCTAAGCTACCAGACACACCCATTTTATGAGTAGTCACCTCTGTTACTGCCTGTCCCCTACCTTTTTTCTCCATCCCTGCCATGATTGAGAATATAAATTATATAATTATGACATATTCTGTTATTGAAATGTAGTTTTTGGCATGTAGTCTTCTCTCTTGCATACTTACAGCATTATTTGACACTATTCAATGTATTGTGAAAGAAAAATAATTTAGAAAGAGTGGAATGCTTGATGTAAGGGTTTGAAAGCCTGGGGTTTAACGGCTTCCTGCTTCAGAAGCCCTTGCTCTTTACCTCACAGATTCAGAACTGGGACATTTTACTGCCCTGATAAAAGGACATAGTAATTTTCTTGAAAGAAAACTAGTTGGCATATCACATTGTGATATACATGGCTACATATGTTTGGGTGCCCCTGGGAAGGGCAGTGGAATGTTTGACAATCCCACATGTGTTTTTAGATGTTGAAGTTCATGAACTTGAAAGGACCAGGTGTCAAAATGGTTTTGTTTATGAGGTTTAGGAAGATTATTCTACAGCCTAAATGTAAATACAATCTAGCCTATTTTAATTTGTTGAAATATATGTAGGGTCTGATAAATAATTACTTAACAGATGGTTTTTTGATCATATAAGTGTTGAAGCATAAGAATTACTAGCAATGTATAAATTGGAAATAACACATAGGTTCTCTATGACTAAATGTGTAACCAAACACACAGGGTAGCAGAAATACAAATACTTGATAAAAATATCAGCCCATGACAATGTAAAACGATAGAGCACTACAGAAAAAGTTTCGACCTTAAACATAATTGGGATCCAAGGATATATAGAAAAATATTCCCACAAAAAGACATGCAGGTGAAAGAGAGGCCTTTGGTGCGGGGGAGGAAGTGCACAAGAGGGTAAGGGAAAACTTATCTGTACAGTGTACAATGAAATGCGTATATGGAAATGCCACAGTGAAATCCATGTCAGAATGAATCACATTAAGTTGTAGATTAAAATTTTTCCAATAAAAAAAGTCAGCCCATATCTTAGACTCTGAAGAATGTCATTGATATACACAATGACACACATTGAAATGAAAATTGAGTTATCCCAAAATAATTAACTAGGAGTTTATAATTTCATAAAATATTTTTTATTCAAAAGAAAACTTTTTATATGAATCAGTAAAACTGATTTGAGGATTCGAAGCAGAAGAATAATAAATGTGTATGCTTGAAGTAAATGGTATATTTTTTCCATATTGAGTCAACCAATTTTATAGGAAAGAACAGTGTCTGCCAAATTTAAAGAAAACAAATAAACCTTAAAATAGTGTGGCTGTCTTGATTCAGTTGGCACTGAGATTTTCTAAATAAAGAAAAGAACTGGGTGGACAAATATTTGTGGTGAGACCATAGCCCCTTGCTTTGATGAATGCAATAAATTTCTTTTGTTGTCATAATTTATGCCATGTATGTTTTAGAAGAGATGATCTATAGAATGTGTGTGTGTGTGTGTATGCTATCTACTCTTTACATGAATGCAACAATTTAAGTAAATGGAAAGTATAGGAGTAGTTAAGTTACCCTGGCATAGTAAATGACAACTTATCTTCAAGATTATTGCATATTTTTACAGGTCCCCAGTTCTCCCAAGTATTTTAGAGTAAATCTTTCATTTATCATGATGTGTTTTCTCATATGGGGAAATATTTAAAAAGCTAAATTAATTTCTCTAAGGATTAGTAAAAAGAATTTTGGAAATTTCTACATTTGTTTTAATGTGATCTACTTAAAATAATATGAAGGCTACTGTTAGGTTTTGGTAAGAAATCTGAGTTTTGTGAATGTCAAATAAAACCTCAAATGAAGACAAGTAATATGTAGAGTGTAGATTGCTACTGTATTATCTAAGCTATGGATGCAAATGCAAAATTATATTTACATGTTCTATAATAAATCTTAACAGTAACTGGTATGCAGAGAACATTTCAAAGTTAGTGCTGGCCAGACACAAGTCATTTGGCAATGGCCTTGCCTAGTATATATTTTCAGGGCTGTCTGCACAAAGATGCTGGCACAGTTACCATGATTTCTATTCCAGGTGATGGATTTCTATCCAAGTAAATGAGTGACTAAATATTTTCCGGTGGAATCTAGGCACCATAAAGTCACTGAAGCCAAATAAAAAAGTTGTCGACCTTTCTAAAAAAGTAATTATAATAGCTTTGCATACCACTATGGCAGAAGAAATATTTCCACTTAGATCATCAAATAATGAAATGGGTTGAACCTAATTAGGGAAAATAAAAGAGAAATCTGAATGTTCTGCCAATATTTCTTTTCATCGGCATGAATGATTATCTTATTGAATTTCCATGACTTTCCAGAAAACTTCCTAATCACTAACAATACTTAATGCATAGATTCCACATCCAACTCTATCAAAGAAATGAAATCCAATCTGAACCCACTGAAAACCTATGCCATCATCACTTCAGCTGATTTATTCTGCACAAAACCTGTTAAGAAATGGAATGCTTTACATTCGTTTATTTGTGCAATTAGAGATGAATATTCCTTCCCAAGTGATGCAAACATTAGTCTCCCTTTGTGGCAGGTTGTTTAAATTTACAAGGTAAAGCTAGCATTTCCACCTCCAATAAAATCCAAACAGACATTTAATTTTGGTGCATGACATTTCTTACTAAAACAGAGTCAGAAAATGCTCAGACAGCTCTTAATGTTCATGAATTTAAGTAAATTGGGGAATCTGTGAATTTATAGCCAGATTTTGCTCTAGTATTGTTTAAAATATAGCACACATGGAAAACACGCCATGGGTGTGTTGTAATTCAGCTTTAATGATGTAACACTTGGTTTCAGTCAATTGTTGGAGGGCTGCAAGTGACATTGGTTTTGAGCTTCAGACATTGCATGTTACTTAGCAATTATAGCAAGGCTTTCAATAATGGCTGTTGGCGGGATATCCGCAAGTGAAGTCATAGCAATTTTGAAAGAGCAAGCTAATAAAAATACACCTGCCTTGTAGTGGAAAGTGAGCCTTTAATATCTCTGCTTTGAAGTTGGATGAAGCCTTTGGTATTAACTAACAGATATTATGATGAAGGAATAATCCATTGCCCCAGGGAGAAGCAAGGCATTGAAGTTCTAACAGATTGTTAGTTTCTAATCACCTACATCTCAGTTCCAGTCACTTTGATAACACAAAAGCAGAATAGAATGAGGTAACAATTTTTTAAATACCCCAAAGATAAGAATATTTAAAAACAGATCATTTGTATAAGCAAACAAGATAACACAAACCAATAAGGGCAAAAATAATACTTTTAGTCATTTCTTCAATTGCTAAAAATTTCAGGATGATTGATATGAAATTGTACATTTCAATATATCACCTAAAAAATGATGTTTAGAGTTTAGAATTTGCTTTATGAATCCTTATTTTTCTCTTTAGCTTTTTTCCTTTGCTGATTTACAATTCATTCATTACTAGTTCTCTATGTATAAAAAATGATAAGAAGATACACATTTGTGAAATTTCCTTTTGTGTCATTTAGAGCATTACTGCACTTGGGAAGCCCCTTGGATTTGTGGGAACTTAGTTCCTTCCCTTGGTGAATTGCTTCCTGTACATTTGCTTGTGCTTAGTTGCATGGAAAAATTTAAAATATAATGTCCATTATAAATACTGAAATATTAAGATCACCAGAGGAAAGTATATTTTAGGAATAAATAAAGTAAGAAATTTGAAAATCTGTGTTCCAAACTATAAGTGGATGTTGGAATGCATGGCAGAAAGTTTCTTTTTATTTTTTTTCTTCTATACTGTTTTTTTCTTTGTAACCCAGTAGTGCATCTCTATAGAGAGTATCAAGTAATCCAAAGGGTATACATTAGCACTTGTCAGGGCTATATTTAACATCAACATGCTAAACACATTGAAACTTACTACCAAGTTCAAAAGGAATATAAGGACGCTGGATGCTAAGTCCCTTGTTAATGTAGTAAAGAATCATCATCAAGGTGTTTGTTTTGTTGAAAAGAAGTCACATTTTATTTCTCATTTATGAAGTGGACTTGGATGCTTCTTAGGAGAGAAGGGAATTTCCCTAATTCATTTAGTGTATCATCAGTTAAATGCTCTTTCCTTTGTGAATCTTGCACAAGAAAGAAATCTTTTTAGGGGGAATAAAAGTTGTTTTTTGTGTAGAATTCCAGTGTGTAATTTGCATTTAACTCTGAAAATGGATTGTTGTTGAGTCTTGACACCTGCTGGGATGAGTATCCATTTCAAGCTACAAAGTGGTACTCTGAAATAAATATCAGCAAGCTTGTTAAATTTTGTCAGCTGTATCATCACATTAGTGCAGGATATTATGGTAAAGTAGAATTGAGTTCAATTTTCTCGTTATATATTTGGACTGTAAGCTTTTCCTTCTAGTGTTCCTGAAAATTTTCTGTTTCCAGAGAGATTTCAAATTAAGGAAAACAAAAAAAAAAAAAACAAAAAAACCAGGAACTGA
>VMDO01030130.1:0-21712 GCA_007922755.1 Pedetes capensis | reverse complement strand
AAAGAAATTTTGGCTCAGATGATTATTTGGATTTTAATAATAATGTACCTTTAATTAACATATGTACACTGTTTGAGACATAATGCTATTGCACTTATTCGACCACAGTATTATGTAAATATAACTTTTGTGCAAATTATGAAACCCAAAACATCCTTTGACTCACTTTATTTTGATATTTGCTTTATCATAATGGTCTGGAACTGAACTCACAGTATCTCTAAGGTATGTGTGTATTGCTTACACAAAGCATCAAAACAGTTTGAATGGGCACATGTGAAGAAAAATCAATAAGTGATCTTATAACAAATTACAATTTCAAGGTTTTACTGAAAGTATACAATGTACAGCACTTGACAGTTGAAGATGTTTTGAATGGAAAGGATTTTCTTCATCAAAATTTAATTGCAACAAGAAAATTAGGCAAAAAGAGCTAAAGCCATTTTATATATTAACAAACTTTTTGGGCATATTCTGCTTTTATCGATGATTTATTATACTGATTTCTTCATAGGTCTAATGGTGAGACTCAATAGAAACAAATCCATTTGCCAAGAACTGGTTTCCATTACACAGTAATAAAATCTAAAACTGAGGGACATTCTTATAATCACAAGCAGAATAGACATGGCCACTGCTTCAGACTTTCTGAGTAAGAAAAGCTTTAGTGATTTCTGGATTTTGTTAAACTTTCTTCTTCAAGTGGTGATTTTAAATCAGTAGATCAAAAATTGCTATACCAGCCAGGTACTGTGGTATGCCTGTAATCACAGCAACCTGGAAGGCTGAGGCAGGAGGTTCATGAGTTTGAGGCCAGAGCCAGCCTGCATAACTTAAAGAGACCATGTCTCAAAATAAACTTTTTTAGAAGATAGGCTAGGTGTGCAGTCCAGTGGTATGTGGAAGACCCTGGGTTCAACCCCCAAGCAGTGTGTGTGCACACGCGTGCGCGCACACACACACATACTAAAAAATATCACAAAAAGAAATTGATATATCTATTTGCTATCAGCAATCAAGGAAACTATAGCTATTGTTCAACTATGCATCCTTCATGAATGCAAAATACCTATGTATTTTTCCTTTTCCCTTTTCCTTCAGAGAATAAAACAATGTAAATATTCTAATATCTGTCATACTGTGCCAATTAGTATGATGTTAACTTTCAAATTGAATCATGGTTATATAGTAAAGGAAATTATGACATTCTCTGGAGAGGACACTAAATTGGAAGGAGGAAGTATTGCCCTTATTATTGAAGTTAGTCAGTCTTACTCTATTTTCTGCTGCTATAAAAGAATACCTGAGTAATTTATAAACGATATTAGTTTTTTCTACTCATGGTAGTGGTGGCTATGAAGTCCAAGAGCATCTGTCAAGGCCTTCATATTTTATCACCCAATGTTGGAAGGTGCAAGGACAAGACAGCATGTGAGACAGAGGTTAACTTACTCTTATCTGGAATCCACTTCCTAGAAAACTGACCTACTCCCACAGAAACAGCATTAATTCATTTATGAGGCAGAGTTCTCTTGACCTAATCACCTATTAAAACCCTTGCCTCTCAACCCTGTTGCACTGGAGATTAATTTCCAACACCTGAACTTTGGGGAGCCATATTCAAACTATAACACCACCATCTGTATAGGTATCTATGACAACAGTGGAAAGGATTGGATTTTTGAATTTAGGTCAGAGGTTTATACTGACAACTGCCAGCCTAATAGAGTCAGTCAAGTTAAGAAACATGTACCCAGAGTTTTGAGATTCCAATTATGTGCTTTTATATTAAAATGACAATTTTAAATCCAAACCAGAAAACAATTTTAAACATACATTTTGGTAATTTTAAGCTTAAATTCAAATAAGATTATTCCTACTTTCTTTTATTCTTACCAGGATGCCTAACTCCTATACAGATATTTCTAGATTTAGCTACTATAGAATTATATATTTTTCTCAAACAGTCATTGTTATTTTAAAATAAGGCATGCCAGAGACTGAGGATTATATGTATATATAAAAGAATAATCTTCACCCTCAATGATTTTCCAAGGGAAGCTACACTATGAATAAGAGCCTGAGCATTTTTTATTAATATCAATTAGAGAATTCTACAGATGAATTAAATATCCAAAACTTTTCTGCTTGTTATTCAGTGTACATAACTTCAGAATAAAATGAAAAAAGACTATATTTCTAGATGTTTCAATATATTTATGTTTTCTTTAAACTTTGAAACTGAGACAATGCTTTTTTTTAAATAAATGAAAGAAATGGAAACAACAAGGAAATTAACCCTTCTAATTCACTGCTAAGGCCTTCTTTTTGTTAGAATTCAAGTCGCCTATACAGGGATCAGGGGCTGGGATTTAGCTCAGTCAGTAGAGCGCTGCTCTGCAGTCTCTGATGTCCTGAGTTCAATTCCCAGCACCCCAAAATGGGAGAAGGACCTGGAAATCCACTCCCAAGGCAATCCCGAAACAGTCAGCCATTGAAAACCCTATGAGGGTCGCTGTGAGTCGGACTCGACTCGATGGCACCTAACGACAACAACAATACAGGGATCAGTTTATAGCCATACTACCCTGACGTCTGATCTCATCAGATCTTAAAAGCTAAGCTCTGTAAGCCCTGGTTACTATTTGGATGGGAGTCCACTCGGGAATGCTGGGTGCTATAGACTTGGGAGAAGGACCCAGCAACCCCTTCCCAAAACAATCAGCCATCAAAAACCCTATGAAGAGCAGAGAAGCACTGACAATAGTGCTGGGCATGGTACAGTATTAGGTACTATTTTACTCTGTCATATATATGGTTTCTGTGAGTCAGACCCAACTTGATGGCACCTAACAACAACAACAAATACAGAAGTAAAATAAAATCCAGGGAACTTCTATGAATCCTTGGACAAACACCAAGGCTAGGATTTCATCAATATAATAAATTAGTTTGACTTTTTGAGTAAAATCAACTCAACTTTACATACATTTATTAAGTACCCACTGTGTGTAGCCACCAAGGTAGATACTGGTGCCTGGAATGCTAGAAGTTCTAATCTTAGTTCTTCTGTATCTGAGGCCAGCTGAGTCTAGCAGTGCCATCTGAGCAAACAGTCTCAGGCCCAGACTAAGACCCATGTGACCTCTTCTCCCTCTACTCTCATTCAAACACTTTCCAAATTTTAGTACTATACATGGGTTCAACTAGATGTTTCTCAGAGCTCCAAGATTTATACCTATGAGATCATCCTAGGTATCTAGTCTGGCCCATATTTCCTGGAGGTTGACTTAGTGAAAGAATTGCTTGCATAAAGCCAGCATATTATTACTTTCATGAAATAATGAGATAATTAAAACTTGGGTTTCTAGAACAACCTTGATAAGCTGATTGCGTATGATCCTCACTCACATCAGGTTCAAAGTGAGTCCAGGGCTCTGGGCTACCATCAGCGCACTGCCAACCCTCTGGATTTTTCTCATGTATTGTGTATAATGTCAAAAACGTGTTAAATATCATCCAACCATCTTTTGATCACATTTTTGCCATTGGTCTGCAGCACCTGAGCATAATAACAGACTAACTTCCCTCCGTGAGCCCTAGCCAGTACCGGCAACCTGAGGATCACCAATTTCCCATATGCCCTGTGTAAATGATGCTCCAGAATGGGTATACCTATCTCATCCAAAGATTTTGAGACTATTGCTCCTCAAAACCACAAGGCTCTTCTTTCCGACCAATGCCCCTTCTTGTCTTGTAGTGGGAAATAACCACCACTGGCTCTCTCACATCTGCAGGACTCATTGTTTCTTGGACCAGTACTCTTGAAACTTTGCAAACAAGGTCCCTGGGATGTGCTTCTCCAGGTCTCAAGGAGTTTCTGTAAGTACAGGACTCATTGTTGCTTAGGTCAGTGCCCTTGAAACCTTGCAAACAAGGTCTCTGTGATGTGCTCCTCTGAGTTTCAAGGAGTTTCTGTTAGCTGAGTTTTCATAAGGTCACACCTGCTAAATCTTACAGATAACCAAAGCAGCTTTGTTCTGTATGATTATTTTGTTCTTTTTGTATGCTTTGAACTCATTTTAACCTCTCTGATATTATACATTAATTAGAACTAGATTGATATAGAAAGCTAGATAAAAAAGCCTTCAGCTTAGTAGGCAGCACTCAGCTACCTACCAGAGCTGGGTCCTTTGCTGAAAACTCATCTGATCAAGTCTATCTCATTTCGGGGTCCCAAACAACAACCACCACAATATTGCCTCCCCCAGATGTGGAGATAGGTGATGTTACGCTCTCCCAGGACAGACTTAACAATGCTAGATAAGAGAGCATTCTATGCCTGAGTGGAATCACTCTTTTCATCCCATTTATGACCCCGTTCCTACTCTTCCTGTTGTAGGTAATATATGGTTGGCAGTAATGGATTCAATACTGGAAGCAACTGCCTTTAAGGATATAGTCATTACAGCCCAAAGAGTTTAGTGGAAGACATAGTTAGAAGATGTGTTACTTTACTCATATACTCTATGATTCCTAATCTTACATCATTAGAAAAGAAACCATTTACATTTTCCCACATGTTTTTGATAAGATTTCAACTTGTGGATATCATTAAGCACAGTAATGACTCCTGAGAGGGTCATTGGAAGTCAGTGTTCATGGCAGCACAATGTATGATACATACAGAGTATTGAGTAATGGTGCAACTAGGATTAAATATTAGGAAATTGCAGAGGCAAAGAATCTATATTGTTTCAGATTCTAAAGAGCCATTGCACTGTGAGTAATGATAGTGTCACCATCTTATTATCACACCAAAAGTAAGAATAGCAAAAGAGTTGGTACCTAGGTACAACAAAGAATCCTTATTTGCGCTGAGATTTCACAATCATGTGTACCTTTTTCTACCCATTATTCTAAGTTTGCAGAGATTAATCTCTACATCCCAAATTGTCCTAAGATTCTATAATGTATTTTTAACCAAATTGCTTATATAGGCACAGAACTAACAAACTAAAACATTTCTCAGAATTCTGTACATCCCAGGTATGACCTGGGTGGAGAAAATATGACCCCCCAAGAAAATATGGCCCCCGAAACTGATGTGTGATAAAAAAGAAAATAACAGATATATTTATATTTTCTGATATCATTGGGGTTGATGTTTGTTGTTGTTAGGTGCTGTCAGGTTGGTGTCCAATTCATAGCAATCCTACATACAACAAGCAAAACAGTATTGTTAATGCTTCTCTTCTATTCATAGGGTTTTCGATGGTGGATTGATTTTTGGGAGCAGGTTGCTGGGTCTTTCTCCTAAGCCTACAGCACCTGGTATTCCTACTCAATCTCCAATCCAAGTACTAACCAGGCCCGACACTGCTTAGCTTCAGAGATCTGACAGAATCAGAAGTGACAGTGCTACGGCTGCAGGCATCTATGGGGTTATGGGTCCTTAAACAGTATTTAAAGCTGAGAACTAAAAGGTAGGATTTTACTCAGAAAAGAAGAGAAAGGGGTAACCATATATGTTATACTCCAAACCTAGGAGTGTGGAAGGCCAATGTGTTTGGAAGGCAAGAAGTGATGGGGAGAGTGACCTGGGCAGCTGACTCTTACTGGGTCAGGGCAGTCAATGATGAGTGGGCCATATTCAACGCTTAAGACTATATTATGAGAGCAATAGGCATTCACAGAAATGTTTTTAGCAAGAGTGACAATGCTATGTGGTCAGACCTGTGTTTCTAAAAGATTACTCTGTTTTCAAATTATAAAACAGATTGTACACAGAAAAGAGTCTATTCAGGGAGGATTTAGAAGGCTGCTGGCAGTAACTAAGGTAACAGATGACTGATGTTCAGAGTTGCATAGTCATAACATGGAGAGAAAAGAAAAAATGAGATCTATTTTGGCAAGATTTTCTAACAGGCTACATTGAAGATGGGAAGAAAGGATGGTATCAGGGAAATTCTTAGATGTATAGTTGGCATATTTGGTTCAATTTTGATGTCATTCATAGAAATATGAACATTAGAGGATGACCAGGTTTTCAGGTAAAGATCATGAGTTCAGTATTGGGCAGTATCAATTGGTGGAGCTTTGTGCTAACTAAATAAAGATATCAAATATCCAGGGATATATATGGCCCTATACGATGCAACCCCCAGCATGTTTGATTTGAAAACAAATCCTCTCTCATTAAACTATGCACCTATATGAAAGAGACAGTTTTTATCCTTAACAATTTCAAAATCAACTGGGATATAGACATCATAACCAATCATTGTTATAAACTTGAAAATACTGATTTAGAAATGAGTGCGTTTGGAATGGAGTAGCAACACAGAAGAGGAAACAAGTAGGGTTGCAGGAATTGGTTAAGGAAATGTTGAAAATGTAATGAACATTCAAGCTGTTTCTTGAAGTACGAATGCATTTAGGTAGAGGAAGATGTTCTTATGGCAAACTGCTTTTGGTTCCATTTCTCTTTCCTCAGGGAAATGTTTTCCAGATCATTAAGGAGTCTGTTTTTATAGAAGCCTCACTGTCCAAAGTTAAAAGATCGAAATAAAGATATAGTTTTAAAGGCACTGCACAGTGAATGGCATTCATTCACTCATTCAACAGGTATTTGTTGAGCACCATATTTTTGTTCACCATTGTTTTAGGTGCTGAGGATACAGCAGTAAATAAAATGGGAAAATTCCCTCTTCTGGTGATGGTGCTATTTCAAGAGAAGAAGGATCATATGAGCAAGGTAAGTTCAATATACCATATATTAGTGGCAGGTAATAAGGAGAATGAGTGAAACAGAGGAGGGCCAGAAGGAGTTAGTGAATGACAACCTTAAAGTTTATGAAAGTATTATCAAGTAAGACTTGAAAAAAGTGAACAGACAGGTTCTCCAAATAGCTCTGTAAGAACATTAGAGGCAGAAGTGAATATCAGGGCCTAAATTCATTCGATGAGCTGATGTCTGAACTGTGTACTCCAAGTCTTATTCTTAGGGAGCTTTGTTTTGGTTACCAACTCATTGACATGTTTTTTTGTTTTGGTTTGTTTCACTTTTATTGTTGTTTTGTTTATTTTCTTGATGCTGGATGCCAAACCTAGGCCCTTGCGATTGCTAGGCAAGCACTCTACCCACTGAGCTAAATCCTCAGCCCCTCACTGAAGGTTTTTTTTGCTGTATCTGAATGGAAGTCTGACAAGTGCAATTCCCTTGGTGTCAGCAGCACTGAGCTTTTGAATGCCAGTGGCCCTCAGCTCTTGCTATTATAATTCCGTGCTTTAAGCAGTGGTAGTCAAGCCCCCAAAACTAGTTTTAATAGCTCAGTCAGCTTCCCTTGGTGGTTGCTCAACTTGTGGCAACAGTCTGAAGCTCTTCCAGTGGTTGGGGCTAGTTGCTGTCTACAGCTCTTCTGCTGTCCTGTCTTGTCAGCTCTTTGCCTTCTGCAATCTCATGGCCTCATGCCTCTCGCAGCCTCTCTGCTACTGTAGTCTGTTGCCTTCAGCTTTCCACAACTTCTTGATTTTCAGCACTTCCACAGTCTTTTATAATCTCAGCTTTCTGCAGTCTTTGCTTCCATCCACTCTGGAACTTTTCAGTCACATCCTAAGTGCTGGGTAACTGGGGCTAACAGTTCTCACAGTTGCTCATTCTTAGTGTTACCAGTTCAGCCTGTTCTACTTGAGATAAGAAACACAAGGAGGCAATAAACAGCCCCACTCAAATGAAGCTTTATTGGCACCCAGGCCTCAGCACTGGGTGGGTAGGGGGACCAGGCACAGAAGGGAGGTGTCCCAGACTGACTAAAGGAGAGTGAGAGAAAGGCTTCTTATACAGCCAGTCACACATTTGCAGAGCTTTCTGTTTTCTAGGAATAAACATTTTGCTTAGTCTCACAGTCTGCAGGCAACTAGTCCTACCTGTTGCCCCTGTCATGAGTGAAGGCATCCAGAGTGACTGGAGTGGGGTCATCAGAGGGTCATCTGAAGCTATCATGGCCAAAGTGAAGTCTCCAAGAATCACTCAGAGTATCTACAGTGGCTCTGACTGAAACAAAGTCTCCTAGAGCAGGAGCTTTGGCTTTGGCAGCAGCTGTGATAGTTGTGGCAGGACTGGAGCAAAGTCTCCTTAAGTGGCTGTGAATCATTTAAACTAGCTGCAGCTGTCATGATTACAGCTCTCTGGATCTCTGAAGAAGTGGTTGGTTGATTGACATCTCCTTAGTCTTTGTGAAAGATGTGTGGCTGAAGCTGTGGTTGCCACTGCCTCTAACAGAGCTTCAAGTGTGGCAGCTGTGTCACTCACAGCCCCACCAGACTTGAGGACCATAGAGACAACAGGAAGTGGTTCCTAATCTAGCCTCCACCCCTGGCGTGCCTGTGGAGTTGTCCAGTTTCAACGCTGAGCAACTGCCACTGAAGGGGGGAGCAGGTACAAGAAAGCTGTCAATCAAGCAACCAAACTGCTCATGCCTGAAAATTCCAGTCATTTAAAGAAAAAAGAAAATTAAAGAGTGCTTGCAACAAAACTCAATAGGAAATTAACATTCTTCTTCAGCAAACTTTATCTAACAATGCTTAACCCCAAAACAAATACTCGTAGGAAGAGTTGAGTCCTCCTAAATTATCTCACTTTGACTTTTCTTCTTGACTTGCTAGAGACTCTACATAGTGTCCTTATTTACTACATATTCCAGCAGAGACGGGGGGAAGGACATGGCAATCCACTCCCGAGGCAATCCTGAAACAATAAGCCATTGAAAACCCTATAAGGATCGCTGTGAGTCAGACATGACTTGCAGGCACCTAACAACAACATACCAGCAGAGACATTAGATGGTTCCTCTCCTGACGGAGTTTTATTCACTAAGTGACAGAGCCACTTTTACCACATCCTAGACTGGCTCCAGAGGACTCTCTAATTCTAGGTCACACTTAAAACTGTAGATTTTCTGAGTCTGCTAGTAACTAGGCTGGAACAGTATTTTCAAGTGCAGATATAGAGTACTTTGTCCAAATTCTAAAGAAGTCTTCAAAGCCTCTTTTTTTAGTAATGGAATATACAAAATGACCTTATCTTTGAAGAGGATGTCCCTGAAATCCCAACATCACTAAAACCTTCAAAACTTCACAAATGTGACATGTTGCTGAGTTTTAGTAAGATTTATATATCAGATGAAATAATACAGACATAGAAAGATAAAAATCAAGTTTTCATTTGTGGGAACTAAAAATTGGAGCTCACAGAACAGAGTGGAATAGTGGTCACTAAAGACTGGGCAGAGAAGGGCATGAGGAGATCAGAAGTTCCAATACAGATGGAGAGAAGAAATTAAGCCTGGTTTTCTATAGCACAATATGGTAACAATTGGTAAAAACAAGGCTATGATTTCTTTTAATTACCAGAAGAGTACAAAATTCCCAATACATAAGAATGATTAATATTGGAAGAGGTTGTTGTTGTAGTTAGGTGTCACCGACTCTGTGTCCGGCTCATAGCAACCCTACATAAAACAGGTGAAACCATTGTTACTGCTTCCCTGCTATCCATAGGGTTTTCAGTGGCTGACTTTTTGGGGGAGTGGGTTGCCAGGCCCTTCTCCTAAGCCTACAGCACCTGGTGTTCCCAGGCAGTCTCCCATCCAAATACTAACTAGACCTGACCCTGCTTAGCTTCCAAGATCTGAAGGGGTCAGATGCTATAGTGGTACAGCTGCAAGATATTGGAAGAGGTAGAAGTGCTTATTAGCCTGATTAGATTACTACACATTGCATAGATATATCAAGTTACTATAATGTAACCCATATTATGTCTCAATAAAAGTAAATACTTATATCTCAACCTCCAGAAGAAATAGATCTTACAGGTCACCCCATTCAAAAGTCCAGTGAACTTGGACAATTGGAAAAAAGATGGTGGACAGATAGCACACACCTTCCGACCTGGAGTAACAGCAAACCTTAATCAATAGTTTAGAACACACATTGACTAGACAGACACAGTAATAATTTATATTAGAGACAGCAGAAAGAACCAGATGAGCAATGAGATTGCAAATCAAAGTCCAGAAGATCTACATAAAAGGCAGCAGGTGAGTTGCCATTTCCCAGATAGCAGATCACTGAAACTCAGAAGAATCCACGCACACATCCACAGGTACCCAGATCCTACACAGAGTACAACCTTGGCATCACACCAACATTCTGCCAATGGGACATGGACAGCATGTCCCACAGTAAAGAACCAGTGAGTTAGCCTGAAGTAACAGGCAGAGCGGCCATCTCTAAGCAGTGCTGGAGGTGCAGGCAGCAACTCTAAGCTGGTGCAGAATCCTCACACCAGAGTGCAGGCCTCAGATCCACCAGGGGTCAAACATTATCATCCCATCCATCCTGATGTGGGTGCGGGGAGTAAACGCAGTAGGCATTGGGGAACATGCACTGGTGGAGTGCTCCCAGAGCCAAGCTGTGCGTGGTATGGCTCCCTCCCTCCTGTTGTGGCAGGGCAGTTGCATGGCACAACTTTCACAGACACATGAGCACCTGGGTACTCAGACCCCAGATCCACCAGGAGCAATTCAATATCGCATCACTGCACCATGGAATCAGCTAGGGTCTGAAGAAATGACTGAGTGCCACACAGACAGGGCATGACCGCGGTCCTACAAGGAGCACAGCAGTGCCCTTTGTCCCAGGGCAGTTTCATGTGCTCCTGCCACATGGCCAGACAAGCTGCAGATTCATCAGGGGTGGTCAGAAATCATCCTGCCCACTACGGGGCAGGAATGGCAAGACCACAATGGGATTCAGAACATGCAAGTGGATAGACAGTCTGGCATTAAAGACATAACTACTACAGCCATATACTCCCACCATTGGTTTTGGGGCAGTGAACTCTGAGTTGGGGACACAGTACCTGAACTCTAGAGGGCAGGCAAAATTCCCAGAGGGCCACCACAGGTTGCACTGCCTCTATGACAATACAACAGGGACAGAATATTTCATGGGGCAATCTCTGAAAGCACCCAGTGCTATGCTTCAGCCTGAGAGACCATGTGGCCACAGGCCATAGCCACTAGGCAGAGGGAAAATGCACAGAAGTCCCACCCCTAAGCCAGCCTGCTCCTAATAAAAAAAAATACTGGCAGGGAAAAGTCCCTTTCCTGTAGCAAAGTCAGCAGCCTGAATGTAGAGAGGCAGGCCCTTGTCAGAAGATTTAAGACTGCTGCAGATAGTGCAAAAAAACATGGGCAGCCTGAGCTCTGCAGTATAAACTTCTTCCTTATTGTCTTCATAGTTCAGATACCTCTTGTGAGACTATATAGATGTTTTGTGTGTGTGTGTGTGTGTGTTGTGTGTGTGTGTGTGTGTGTGTGTATTTTTTTGGTGTGTGTATGTGCATGATTTTTTTCTTTCTCTTTTTCTTATTCTATATATGCATTGTTTTAGTTAATTAATTTATCCTTAAATTTTAACTTTAATTTTAATTTTGACTTTAATTTCTATTAGTCTCTATTCTCTCTCTCCTCTTTCTCCCTTCTATTTCCCCATATCCTCCCTTCCTGATTCCCCCAATAGAGAAACAGTAGAGAATCTACTGCCTCCCTAGCCCCCAGCCCTGTTGGAATAGTGAACTGTAGAATGGGAAACTGAGGAGTGGAGAGTCCAGGATGCAGATGAGAGTGCCATGAAGTGATGGTCCACTGAATCTAGGAGATCTGAATAAAAACTAAGCCCATTAAGAGTCCATTAAAGATGGTGAACTAGAGTAAGATCCTCAAAGAGAAGAAAACCAAGTAATCATGTTGTTCCTAGTAGACAAATCAGTGTCTGGGATCTCAGGAATCAGAGGGAATCCAAGTGGGACAAAACTGAATTCAGAGTCTGCAATAGATCCTTCTCTAGGGTTCTGAAGCTATAAAATAAGAGGCTGAGGAATGAAAAATGTGTCAGAGATGCATCACCACACAAACTCAAAGGAATAACAGAGGGAGAAGTTCCTCACACTGGGGAGAGATGAAACCTAACTCCTAGACCATATAATGGGGAAACAAAGTCAAAAGCCTACAAGAAACACAAAGGGGCAGGCTGGATGTGAAGACTCCGTTGACCAAAGACTCCCAAAAAATTCCTCCAATGAATCTCAACTCCTAGAGATCTCTGAATTGGAATTCAGAGTTTTGGTTATTAATATGCCAAGAGAAATCAAAACAAATACCACCAGCACCCTTGAAATCCTTGAAAAGAAGGTATCTTATCTGTAGTTCATTCTCTCCTCCCAGCTAGAAATGATTAGGAAAAATCAAGTGACAATCACTGACATGCAAACCAAGCTAAATTAATTAAACTCTGCAAAAGAATCCTTTTCATTGAGACTGGATGAAGCTGAGCTATGAATGTCAGACTCTGAGGACTCAATCCAAGAAATTAAATATGTACAGTCAGAAATGGAAACAATGATGAAGGAATTTTAAAAAGATTTCCATGAAGCCTCAGACAGAATGAAAAAATGAAACTTAAGAATTCAGAGTGTCCCTGAAGGAGAGGAAAAGCCCACAAGAGGACTAGAAAATCTAGCCTATGATATCCTCAAGGAAAACTTTCCAGAGATAATCCAGGATCTGGATACATATACAACTGAAACATTCAGGACCCCACCCAGAGTAGACCAAAATAGGTCATCCCCAAGACATATCATAGCTCAAATTCTTTCATTAGAAACCAGAGAATCTATTCTGAAAGCAGCAAAGCAGAAATCCCAGATAACTTTTCAAGGGAAACCCATTAAAATTACTGCCAACTTCTCCATATCAACATTGAAAGCTAGAAAGACTTGGACACATGTAATTCATGTCAAAAACAGAACAATTTCCAACCAAGAATACAATACCCAGCTAAATTATCTTTGAAGATAGATGAGTAGTATAAGGCATTCCATGGTATTGACACATTCAAATGATTTGCAACCACCAAGCCAGCTCTGCAGAGGATTGTAAATCAATTACCACATCCAAGAGAGATAAGACAACCCTATATAGATAACCAAAGATTTGATTAGCTGAGATGAGTGCAATCCAAGAAAGGAACAAAGCAACCATGAATCATAAAAAAGTAACATGTAATGATTAGATGCATAACAATAGATACTACTCAATAATCACTATTAATGTAAATGGTCTTAATTCACCAATTAAGAGATAGAGACTGGCTAATTGGATGAAGAAACATAAATACTCAATATGTCATATTCAAGAAACCCATCTAACTCACAAAGACTGTAATAGATTGAGAATTAAGGGCTGGAAAACAATATACCAAGCAGGGGGGAAACACACACACATACACACAAAAGCAGGTGTTGCAATTCTATTATGAGATAGATTAATTTTAAATACAAAACTAATTAGAAGAGACAAAGAAGGACACTACATATTACTAAAAGCAACACTCAATCAGGTACTAATAACGCTTCTAAATATATACACTCCAAATAGTGGGCCACCTAGCTTTATTAGACAAACTTTATAAAACATAAAGAACTTTATTGGGCCAGACACAATAATTATGGGAGACTTCAATACCCCACTTTTATCAACAGACAGGTCATCAAAACAGAAAATCAAGAGAGAAACAATGAGTCTAATCTCCACTCAAGGTAATTAAAGGTCTCCCAACAAAGGTAATTAAAAGGTAATTCAAAAGTCTCCCAACAAAGAAGAGCCCAGGTCCTGGTCCTGATGGGTTCACAGTAGAATCTTACCAAACTTTCAAAGAAGATATAATACCTGTCTTCCTCAAATTATTCCAAAAAGTAGAAAAGGAGGGAATACTCCTAAACTCATTCTATAAGCTACCATCACCCTGATACCTAAACCAGGAAAAGATTCATCTAACGTAGAGGATAATAGACCCATTTCCCTTATGAACATAGATGCAAAAATCCTTAACAAAATCCTGGCAAACCAAATCCAGTAACATATTAAAAAGATTATTCACCATACCAAGTGGGATTTATTCCACAGATGCAAGGCTGGTTCAACATATGGAAATCAATTAATGTAATCCAACATTTCAAGAAACTGGCAAACAAAAACCACATGATCATCTCAATTAATGCTGAAAAGGCCTTTAACAAACTGCAACACATTTTCTCATAAAAACCCTGGAGAAGATAAGCATAACAAGCAAATAGCTTAACATCATAAAAGCCATTTATTACAGACCTACAGCCAACATTATATTAAATGGAGAAAAACTGAAACCATTTTCTTTTAGATCTGGAAAAAGACAAGGCTGTCCACTCTCTCCTATTCCATTTAACATGGTAATTGAAGTTCTTGCCAGGGCAATCAGACAAGAGAAAGAAATCAAAAGGATACAGATTGGCAAGGAAGAGTTCAAATTATCCTTATTTGCAGATGATATGATTTTATTCCTGAAAGACCCAAAAACCTCAACCAGAAAACTTCTAGAACTAATCAACTCCTTCAGCAAAGTGGCAGGATAATCAACACACAAAAATCAATAAATTTTCTTTAACTGTAACCTGGAAGAGAAGGAAATTACAGATACAATACCTTTCATGATAGCCCACAAGACAATTAAGTACCTGGGAATCAATCTAACCAAAGACCCTTCAGATCTCTACAAAGAAAATTTCAAAACATTAAAGAAATTGAAGAGGATACTAAAAAATGGAAGGACCTTTCCTGCTCCTGGATAAGGAGAATCAATATAGTAAAAATAGCTATCGTACTAAAAGCAATTTATACATTTAATGTAATCCCCATTAAAATTCCATGGACAGACTTTACAGATATAGAAAAAAATGATCCAAAAATTTATATGGAGTCACAAAAGACCACATATAGCCAAAACACTCTTAAACCGCAAAACTAGTGTAGATGGAATCTCAATCCCTGACTTTATACTACAGGGAAATGATGGTAAAAACAGCTTGGTACTGGCACAAAATAGGCCTGAAGACATATGGAACAGAATAGAAGATCCAGAAATACCTCAACACACTTATAGCCACCTAATTTTGACAAAAGAGCAAAGCAAGTAAATTGGAAAAAGGATAGCCTTTTCAATATATGGTGTTGGGAAACATGGACACCTGCTTCTCTAAATAGGCTTCTCTAAATAAACTGACCCACATCTCTAAATATGCATGAGTTAACTCAAAATGGATGAAAGACCTCAACATAAAACCAGAAACTTTAAAACTAATAGAAGATAGGATAGGCAATATGCTCCAACATATAGGCATAGGAAAGTATTTCCTTAATAGGACTCCAATTGCTCAAGAAATTGAAACAAGAATAGATAAATGGTATGATGTGAAATTAAAAAGCTTCCATACAGCAAAGGAAACAATCAGCAGAGTCAAGGAAACCCCCACTGAATGGGAAAAAAATCTTTGCATCCTATATATCAGTCAGCAGTCTAATTATCAGAATTTATAAAGAACTCAAGGAAAAAATACCCAACAAAACAAATAACCCAATACACAAATGGGCAAAGGAACTGAACAGACAGTTCTCAAATGACGAGGCCTGTAAAGCCATGAAACACATGAAAAAATGCTCAATATCCCTAGCCATTAGGGAAATGCAAATTAAAATAACTCTGAGACTCCACCTTACTCCAGTAAGAATGGCCAAGATCAATAAAACAAATAATAACGAATGCTGGTGAGGTTACAGAGAAAAGGGAACACTCTTGTGCTGCTGGTAGAGCTGTAAATTAGTCCAGCCACTTTGGAAATCAATATGGAGGTATCTTAAAAAACTAAAAATAGATTTATCATATGATCCGGCTATAACACTATTGGGAATTTACCCAAAGAGAGATGTGCCATCATACCACAGAGACACCTGCATCTCCATGTCCAATTGAGTACTTTTCACAACAGTAAGGATATGGAATCAACCAAAGTGCCCATCAACAGAAGAATGGATTTAAAAAGTATGGTACATATACACAATGGAATACTACTTAGCAATCACAAAAATGAAATAATGCCATTTGCAGCAAAATGGATGGAATTGAAGAAAATTATTTTAAGTGAATGAACACAAGCTCAGAAAGAGAAGTACCACACATTCTCACTTATATGTGGGAGCTGAATCAAAATTACAAGAAGGAAAAAATCCTATGCAGAGTTCGGAACATGGTAAATAAAAAGCTAAAGTTGATTTAGTGGAGAGGGGACAATTTGGGGAGTGTAAAAGGAGGGAGGAGGAGGGCCTGGCAATCCACTCCCAAGGCAGTCCTGAAGCACTCAGCCATTGAAAACCCTATGAGGGTCGCTATGAGTCGGATACTGACTCGACGGCACCTAAGAACAACAACAACAAAAGGAGGGAGGGATCTAGCAAAAAGAGGAAATCCTGGGAGAGGAGAGGAGGAAGAAGAGGAACAAGGAGGAGTGAGGAACAAGTGAGGGGGTGACCTCAAGGTGAACTGCCAGAACTTAATAGTCCTGGAAATCATTATAATAACACCAATAATACCAAAGAATCTAATAATAAAGATGGGCTAGAAAATTCATGTAATATTACTGACAATGTAAAAAGATAGTTCACTACAGAAAAAGTTTTGACCTTAAACAATTGGGATCCAAGGATATATGGAAAGGATATATATAAGCAAATGGAAGATCATCTTTGGAAGGGGGTTAGGATGGGGGAGGAAGTGCACAAGAGGGTAAGGGGGAACTTATCTGTGCCATGTACAACAAAATGCATATATGGAAATGTCACAATGAAATGCATGTCAGAATGAATCACATTAAGTTGTACATTAAATTTTTCCAAAAAAAAAAAAAAATCCAGTGAACTTGATGCTATCAATGTAGTATACCAGTAGACATATGATACTCTGTGGAATATCCAGAAAGGGATACTCAAACTACTGTCTGCCTCCATAAACTCTCAATCTCATAGGATGTCATAACACCACTTTTGAATTCCAAGCTTAAGCTTAGCTCCTATGTTGAACAAATTTCAAAATGTTTGGAAATTTCCTTTCTCTGATGTGCAGTTACTCTGGTAAATGCTAGCATAATTTGAGATGGAGGGAATCACAACTATACACATTCATTGGGGGTGTGGAGGAAAGTCCATGTTCTTCAATTGATGAGATCTGGGTCTATGTATAAGAACTGGCTCACATCTGGAAGTGAATGAATCATCATAATTTTCCATTGTATTGGGTCCAATTTGCCTCTGCTCATTCATTTTTAATTTATCTAGATCCTAAAAAACACCTAGATTACCTAGCTATTGCCATAACTACCTGCATGAGAGCATCTCTTTGGAACTTATTTGTGCTACCACCTATTATGTTAATATCAGCCAACTTCTCTCCCATATTCAGGTGCCACCACTGGTTCTTGCTGTCCTAGAATGCTACTATTTTACCAACATTAGAAGCCTTCTTTTTCACAGTATGTCCTATCATCAACCCCACCACACACAGAACAGACACTGCTGAGCACCTCAGTGTTGCTGATATCTCCTATAGCACACTTCTTGAGTTGTTTGTTAAGAGTCATCTAATTCACTTTAAGAAACATATCATCTTGTGGGCACTGAGATCTTATAATACCCATTTTTCTGAGCCTTTCTTAATCCTCTCATAAGGCCGTTCTAGCACTTCAACAAATATGCACTATCATTTTTTCCAAGATCCATCCTAGTATCTCATTTTATTAGTATACATTCATCATTCATACAGATGGGTTTCATTCATCCTAGTATCTTAATAAGAGCAACTTCAGATGCTTTCCCTAAGAAGTTGAGTCCCAAGTAATAGGGTAATTGTCTCCTATCAATAAACTCTCAATTAATCTGGCTTTCATAATAATATATAATATGATCAAAATAGTAAATGTAGATATATGTGCACAAAAATGAATTCTTCAATCTACATTTTCAAAGGAAATGGTGCTTTTTTACAGAACAGGTTTAGATTTATAGAAAAATTGTGATGATAGTACTGAGAGTTCCCATATATCTGAAATTCAGTCTGGTGTAATTGCTATAATTAAATAATCAATATTGATATAATTAACTCTAAATTCATTCATATTTCCTTGGTTATTATAATCAAATGTCCTTTATGTGCTCCAAAATCCTACCCAGCATATAACATTCTGTTTAATCATTATGATGGACTGAATCCCCCTCCAAAAAAAATTCATGAATAAGTATTCTAATCTCCAATGTGATGCAATCGTGATTGCCTCTCTAAGGCTTGATGTCAAGGAAGTTGGCAATCTGCAACATGGAAGAGGGTCCTCACATGAACCTGACCATTTTGGCACCCTGATTTGAGACATTCAGAATACTAAACTGTAATAAATAAATGTCTGTTGTTTATAAGCTCCCAGCTTATGGAAATTTGTTATAGCACCCAGGCTAAAAAGGGCCAGTGCTAAAACAAATACCTAAAATGTGGAAACAGTTTTAGAATTATGTAATGTATAAAGACAGAAAGATTTTTGAGGTAAATGCTAGAAAAGTCCTAGATTATATGAATAGAATTTTAATGGTGATTGTGGTGAAGGCACAGAAAGAAAAGAGGAAGCCTATAGAAAAAAGCTTCTATATTCTTAAAGGATACCTAAATAACCATGAACAAAATATTTTTAGGAAAATGGGTGGTAAAGGCCATCTGATAAGGTTTCAGACAAATATGAGGAATACATTATTAGGCAATGGAGAAAAAACAATCCTTTTATAAAGTGGCAAATCTTTGGCTGAATTATGTTTGTGTGCTAGTGTTCTGTGGAATATAGAACTTCTAGCAATGAAATTGGATATTTAGCTAAAGAGATTTTGAACCAAACAATTGAATAAATTGTTTGGTTCCTCTTTACTGGTTATTAAAATATGCAAAAGAGAAATGATTTGAAGATAGAATTAGAAAGCAAAAAGGAACTAGCACTTAAAGATTTGGAAACTACTCAGTCATATCATATTGCAGAGGGAGAGAGGGAGAGAGACAGACAGACAGAGACAGAGAGGAGAGAATTTTTGAAAGAAAAATCTAAGGATACGAACAAGCCACTATTTGATAAGGACATTAGTATGAATGTGAGACATGGATCTAATCAATCATATCCAAAAAAGCCAGAGAAAGAGATGGGATGATTCATTAGAATCCTGCCAGATGGGACTTAATAAACAAACAAAAAACAGAAAATGTGAAAAACCAAAGGAAGATTGTTAGATATCTTAAATACTACAGAACTTGATCATATAAAATATTCAGTTGTGAACACACACTCTTCTTCAACACAAAGGGAGAAAGATCTAAGCTGTATTAGTCAGCTGCCATCACTGGAGCAGAAAAACCAACTCAGACAAACTTATAACAGAGCTCAGACTTAGTAGTTCAGTCCATAATGGTGGAGGGCAGGTAGGGCAGTGGCAGGAAGCAGGGCCCATGGCATATGACTTTACATCTTCACAAGGAGGAAGCAGAAAGAAAGCAGAGCCACAGTCCAGGATACAAACCCACCAAGGCCCGCCCTAAGTGACTCACTTCCAAGCTAGCCCAAACTCCCAAAGTTCCACAACCTCTCAGGATAGCACCACCAGCTGGGGAACAAACAACATAAGTTTGGGGGGACATTTTAGATCCAAACCACAACACAGGATGATTCAAAAATCATCACAGCTGCCACTCCCTACACAAGAGTAGACTGCCAGGCCTCAGAGAGTAGGGAGGCCTTTGCCTGAATTTCTTTTCTTTTTCCCTTCATTAATAAATGTTGGTGGGCTGCAGAGTAATACAGCACTTGCTTTTTCCATTGTGCAACTATTACATCACTTTTGGTTACACTTTCATCAACTTACAAAGTATGTGGAACCTTTTGATTAATATGTAGTAAAACTCATACTCATTTATGGGTTATAGTCTCCCATGTACTCATGAAGTTGCATCATTTACATTGAGATTATCCTCTCCTCCTTTATCCCATGCATTGTTTCCCCTTCTGTTTCCACGTTCCACAACCTTCATTTTCCTTTGCTAGTCCCCTCCCTCCTTTCTACTTTGCTTATATTTTCCCTTCTTCAATAAGTTTCATCGTACATTTTTATATATGTGCTAATGTATAGTTGTTTTTTCTTCCTTTAAATAAGATTCAGCTCCTACATATAAGAACATAGAGTATTTTTCTTTTTTGCCTGTGTTCATTCACTTAAGATAATATTCTCCAGTTCCATCCATTTTGTTGCAAAGGACATTATCTTATTCCTTTTTTATTGCTGAGTAATTTTCCACTGTGTATATGTACCAGATATGGAAGGTTTTATCTATTCTTCTGTTGATGAGCATCTTGGTTGGTTCCATACCCTTGCAATTGTGAAGAGTGGTTGCATTAAATGTGGAGATCCTGGTGTCTCTGTGGTATGATGACTTGTCTCCCTTTGGGTATATTCCCAGGAGTAGTACAGAAGAATCACATGGCAATTGTATTTTCAGTTTTCTGAGGTATTTCCATATTGATTTCCAGAGTGGTTGAACTAATTTACAGTCCCATCAGCACTGTAAAAGAGTTCCTTTTCCTCTGCATCTTTGCCAGCATTTGTTATTATTTGTTTTGTTCATCTTGGCCATTCTCACTGAGGTTAGATGGAATCTCAGTTATTTTCATTTGCTTTTCCCTAATGGCTAGGGATACTGAGTATTTTTTCATGTGCTTCTTAGTCCTTCAAACTTTTTCATCTGAGAACTGTCTGTTCATTGCCTTTGCCCACTTGTGCATTCGATTATTTGTTGTCTTGGGATTTGCTTTGCTTTCGTGAGTTCTTTGTAAATTCTTGAAATTAGTCTTCTGTTGGGTGTGTGGGATGTGAATATTTTCTCCCATTCAGTGTGCTCTTCTTTAACTCTATTGTTTCCTTTGTTGTAAAGAAGCTTTTCAATTTCAAGTAATCCCATTCTTGGTGCCATTTCCTAGCCGATTGGAGGTTTGTTAAGAAAATACTTTATGTCTTTTCTGCTGGCTGCTCCTAAGTTTCCTTTCCTGTCTGAGGCAGAAGTTCTAGCCTGGAAAAGGATGGGGAAGATGAGGCCCAAGGCATTGGATGACCATCCCAGGAGTGGATAGAATCCCAGAGACTTGGAGGGGATTTCGTGCACACGCACAACCCGGACCCAGACCCAACACAGAGTGCAACCTTGGCAGCACACTCTCACCACGCCTGTGGGACACAGACTGCAGTTCCTAGAAGAGAAACGGAATCTATCGCCTCCCTAACCCTTACCCCCCCTGGAGTCGGACTGGTAGATTCTGTTTTCCGGACCCCCGCTATGGGAAAATCAAATAAAATCACTAAAACCACAAGGGGGAAGGATGGAGCTGAAGGATTCACAGATCATACAAACACAAATGACTCGCAATTACTAGAGATCTCTGAGTCTGAGTTCAGAGTCATGGTTATAAACATGCTAAGAGAAATAAAGACAAATACCAAAAATACACTAGAGATAATTGAAAGAAAGGTTTCTAATTTGGAAGCTGCTCTGTCATCCCAGTTAGAAATGATTAAGAAAAATCAAGCCACTTTGCTTGATACTCAATCCAAATTATCAGAATTGAACACGGCTAAAGAATCCTTCTCTTCAAGACTGGATGAATCAGAGCAAAGGATCTCTGAGGCAGAAGATGACATAAACGAGCTGA
>VMDO01030129.1:0-21704 GCA_007922755.1 Pedetes capensis | reverse complement strand
ATAGACGTTCATTGTTCAATAAATTTAAGGAGATTGGAATGAAGTGGTCCCATTATTCGGGGGCACATGATTGTCAATACCTGCTCAGTTGCATACTTTTTCTAAGTTACATCTTGCTTCTGAATTGCTTTCCAAAATGTATCTATTGTGGCCAATTTCTAGGAAGCAGGAAACAGGGATAAAGTGTAAAGAAGCCCAACTTAGCTGTTTATCCCTTTTGGCAATACTGTCTCTAGAATTCTCACAGTAATTTCTCTTTGCATTCTTTGACAAGAAATTTCATCACATAACCATGGCTTGCAGTGAGGGAGTCTGAGAAAAGTAGCATTTTAAGAGCTCACACTCCTATCCTGACTACAAATGGGGTTCTGCTAATGAAAAAGAATGCAAACAGTGGATATTGGGTGGGCAAATAGAAGTTTCTATGTGGTTTATTAGAAATATGATACATGGTTGTAAAAAAGCATTAAACTAATAACAGAACCATATAGAAAATGAAAGAGAAAACATCCTGTGACAGGGTGAATTCTACATGTTCAGCAAAGTCTGTTTCAGTTTCCCCCTGGGATCACATGGAGACTAAATTCCATAGCCTCTATAACAGTTGTGGTGCTATACCTGAGTCCTGACTAGTGGTCTGTAGGCAGCAATGATATTTGCCAGGCCTGGCCCTTAAAACTATCCACAGGACTCTCCACTCTCCTTTAAATTTTAGACTATTAGCCAGGTGCAAAGAATGTACTAAAGGACCTCAAGGCCCAAAAAGATTGGTAAAGCCATAGGATGAAAGTTTAGGTCTCTTAGTGACTGCTTGGAATAGAACACCCTCCCTTTTCTGGACACGTGATGACCCACGTTGAACTTTGACATCAGCAAAATAACTTTTGAGAGACTGACCCTCTGAGATTTAAGGGTTATATATAGCATGAACATTACATACTGTAGTTATTAGCATCTGCAACAATATAACAGCCTAGAGATGGCCTTCATTAATTTATTGGTATTTATTATTCTAATATTAATGCTTCTATAATATGTGAATTTTAAAAATTGGTTTTATATATGAGTAGTAGTATATATTATGTGAAACAGATGCAAATAAAATACTTCATTCTCTAAATTGTCAATAATGATACTTAAAATTGTCTAATTTAAATCAGAAATCTAAACATAAATTTAGCACAGGAAAATATTTATGAACAGAATGTATCAAATATATTTCTGACATAGAAATAAACAAAAACATGTTCTCTCCACATTGGATTGCCCAAGTGAAAAAACAAAATACAAGAAGGAGTTGCCAGTTATTGATGAGGATACGTGAAATGGGTACTTTCCCGCCAAATCAATATGCCAAACCAATAATTTTCAGCCTCTACTCATAAATAAGCCTGCAGCCATAGCACTGTGGCGTCTGATCCTGTAAGATCTCATGTAAGCTAAGCAGGGTGGCCTGGTTAGTACTTGGATGGGAGACCACCTGAGAATACCAAGTTCTGTAGGCTTGGGAGAAGTACCCGACAACCCACTCCCAAAAATCAATCCGCCATTGAAAACCCTATGAATAGCAGAAAAGCACTGGCAATAGTGTTTCACCTGTTGTATGCAGGGTCGCTATGAGTCAGACACCAACTCAACAGCATCTAACAACAGTCATAATTAAATATGTGTGTAGAGAAATCTCTGAAACTTTCCTTGTAAGGTTTGAGAGAAGAACTGAATAAAAGGAGAGATATAGTATGTTTTAGAAACAGAAAAGAGTAGTAGAAGAACATCAACTGTGGCTCAAATAAGGTACAGTTTTAGTGCAAACCCAAACAATATCCCTAACAGTCTATTTTAAAGGTACGTGTCCAACAGGATTTTAAATTCACCTGTAGAGGTAGATGCCAGAGAAGGCAATAATATTTTAACAATCTTTATCATATGATAAAGTGATTTCTAACCTTTCTTCAAGAAGTCACCTACCCTAAGGGTTTGAATGGAAATGAAACAGACACTTGTTGCCATTATTTTGTAAAGTTCTTTTTAAAGGAACGTTTCCACACATCAACACATCAGTGGTTTCTGTTGACAATTCTCTCCTCGAACTCAGGGAGGGGCCTTCCCTTCGTCATCACAGCCAGGGGGCGGAGCTTTCTCTGAGCAGCTTGGCAGTGAGCTCTGCCTGGCCAGTCTTGGAGGAGGAGCTGCATTTCACCAGGCTGCAGCTGACAAGAAGCTTCAAGGTAATATGTCTCTTAATTTTATCTTTTAGTGACTTCCTAGGTCCCTGGAGTGAAGATGAGAAAAAACAGAGATGCTAATGTTGGAGTGGTAGGAATAGTATGTGGTTTTGAGAGAATTGCTGGCATTTTCAAGGAATTAAACCTCTGGAATTTTTGTATCTCTCAAGGCTTTATAAGTCCACAGTGAGAAAAGGGGTGATCAGATTACAGCCTCTAAATTAAGGCCTCAATGCAGGATGGCTATTCAGGCTAATTTATTGACTTGGCATTCCCTGTTATATTTCTAGATATTTTGTTATATTTTTGAAGTTTTAAACATTTACTCATTTACACAGATATACAACTGATAGAAGTATTTGACAGTATGGGGGAATTCACAAAAATTATTCACATGTATGTGAGCATAGAAAGGGGATCAAATATGTAGTTGAGTGAAGACACTTATACATAATACATTCACATATGTGCATATATGTGTGATTAAAAAATGCTGGAAAAAATTAACTCCCATGTTAACATTCTGCATTTCCAGTAGGTTGCTATTTTAATATTATTGTTTAACCCATTTCAATATCTTTAGAGTAGATTTCCTCATGATTGTGCTTATAATCATGAAAGAAAAATGAAGGTAAAACAGCATACCCATTTTGTCTCAGACACATAAACATTCATAGACACACACAGAGACATGCTCCCACAACCCCTTGCCTTTAGCCAGGAAATTTTCCTCGACCTCATCAGATGGCTAGCCTGGTTGCTGTTTTGATTATAGCCTTGTGTGTTTCCTCCTTGCAACTCATTATTTCAGGCCACACATACAATGGTGGTCAGCAAGAACCATTTTTCTGTATCACCTAAGTTTAACAGTAAGACAAAGAGGATTTGGTTTATTCTTATAAGCAGTTTTAAAATATTATATGGCATGGTACATCCATACTATGGAATATTATGTATATGGTGAATAGAAACATGGAACTCTACATGAAGTGATTTGAAAATGTCTGAGAAATTGTATGAGATGAAGACATGAAATTATAGATTAACAGATTTCACATGATGTTCCTTAAGAATAAATACATGTGTTATCTTAATGTGTATATGTTACTATAAGCTATGTAACTGAATCTGGAAAAATATATCTACCAAACTATTAACAGCATTATTTGTATAGTTGGAGAGACAGGGATGACTTTACTGTTCTCTATTTTTAAGAAATATTAATATGCTTTTTTACATCCTCAGAGAAAATACTGAAATAAAACATTTTAAGCCTGGGGGAAACCTCATTCAAAACAATTCACTAAAAAATCATGTGGGAAACAATGATGTAGGATGTTGTTCAAGCCATGCGCTTGAGAGGGGTCCCTGAAGCTGATTAGAAATGACATGCATTTGCTTATGTATAGAAAAATATATCAAGAATATTCATAATGGTTATTGATATTAAGTTGTACTTACTTTTGTATATGTCTTTTTGCGTTGTTTCAATTTTAGTAAGCATTTGCATGTTTCATAATCAGAAACATTGTGATTAAAGCATTGTGATCATATATAATTCCATAAAACAAAACCCTGATATTTAGAGTAGAGAATTCTAGAAACCTGAGAAATCATCTGGCTGGCTAGCATAGTTACCATCCTTCTCCCAAAAGAAGGATCTGGTAGTAATTAAGGTCCTACCTTTATAGTCTCAGCAAGCTGCAGTTATGGATCTGGTCACAAGATGGCGCTTGCCAGGTAGCCTAAATTTTCTCCAAGGCAACCATTTTTATGATGTAGGCAAACAAATCAGTGAAACTATTTCGTATTAATACACTGGGAGACAGCTTGTACAGTATAAGTGTGATGCCATAGAAAATTTTGCAACTGTAAAGAAGAAAGAAATCTACATGATGACTAATGTGAGGATTCAAACAGAAAATCTATAATCTGACTCATAGTAGATACAAGGCAATTGTTATTTCACTTCTCTCCTACTCCCACCTCATAATATTCCTGAGGGAGATGATTTCTTCATGAACCAAATAACATAACTGTGTCCCCAAGAGCATTTCACATTACAGGCACATGAGGGAAAATAAATATGACATGTACATCAGGGATGAGATTCACCTCCTCCTTGTGTTTCAGAATGGCATGCTTGCTAGAGTTTTGGCAGGGAAAATTTCCTTATACTGTTTTTCCATTTTATTGTTTTTGATTTCTGGTCTTTCTTTTGGAGGTCTCAAGTTAACATCACAGGTACAAGTGACTTGGGCAATCTGCATGTAATACCAGTTGAGACCCAGAAAGGCAGTGTGGCACAGTAGTGCCCAGCTGGGTTAACGTTCTGCTGGAAAAGCATTTGGAGTGAGAATCAAGATACCTGGATCACAAGGTCAGACTCAGCGTGACCCACAACGTGATCCACGTGACAAGAAGGTAAGACTTTTTACATTTCATGAAACATTCCACATTAAAAACATGTTGAGATCTTAAAGGATAATTTATTTTGCTTTCTGCTTTGTAACCACAGCACTTTAAATTGAAAACTGCATTTTATATTAAAATTATGTTCACTTGAGAATTTGGAGTATAATTCATTTGGCTTGCTATTCTGCAACTATAACATAGTTAATTAAATGTCATAACTTCCAGTTATGAAAAAGAACTACTGTGAAGAAATCATAGAAGAGGCTATTCAGATGTGTACCTGAGGTTCCAGCCAATGACCTGACTCTAAAATCCTTCACAACTACCCTTATCTAATAAACAGACATAGCAGCCATTCTGAGTCTCTGCCTTCAATAGTTAGGATTTTTACAAGATCATTTCAGTATAGATTGGGTCTAGGAGATACAGACCCTCTTGTCTTTGCCTGATTTGATAGAAAAACAAGGCACGTTCAGCTTAAAAATTATAAAGCCATGGTTTCAGCTAGCACACTGCTTTTCAGTGACTTCTTGGACACAGAACATTAGAATCATTGTAGAACTTCCTAGGAATAACAAAATTTTGAGCTCAATCCAGATCATCTGAATAAGATTTTCTGGATGGGGCCTAGAAATCTTTTTTTAAATTGGTATTTTAATTGTACATATTTATGGGATACAGAGTGATAATTTAGTTCATATATGCAGTTTGCAGTTATTAAATCAGGGTTGTTGACATTTTCACTTCCTTAAACATACAAAAACTTCTTGATTAGCATAATGATAATTATAGATAATTATGAGCTATAATATGTTTTTTAATGCTGCATACTGTATAGTGAGATTCATTATGGGATTTTCATAGAGTTGTATCCTGTATTTTGCACTTGTTCTCTCCCTCTTTACCCCTATATATTGCTCCCCCTTCCCCCTTTTCCATCATCCTCCTTCTCCCACTATCCCACTCCCCATAATGGGTCCACTTGTATTTTCCAATCTTAGATATGTTCAGTTGCATATGTGTGTGTGTATGTGTGTGTGTATTTTTTCTTTAAGATAGATCTAGCTTCTACAGATGACTGAGAATGTGCCATATTTCACTTTTTGCACCTGGGTTATTTCACTTGATCTCTAGTTCCATCCATTTTGCTGAAAATGACATAATTTCATACTATTTTACTGCTAAATAATATTCCATTGTGTATATACTCCACATTTTTAATCCAATCATTTATTGATGGACATCTGGGTTTATTCCATACCCTTACAATTGTGAAGAGTGCTGCAATAAACATGGAAGTGCAGGAGTCCCTATGGTATGATGACCTATCTTCCTTGGGGTATATTCCTAGAAGTGGTATTGCTGGATCATATGGTAGCTCTATTTTTAGTTTTCTGAGCAACCTCCATACTGATTAACATACTACCTTAACAAATTTACAGTGCTACCAGCAGTATAAAAGGGTTCCTTTTTCCTCACATCCTTGCCAGCATTTGTTGTGGAGCCTAGAAATCTAACAAGTCCTCCAGATGATTCTTATGTATACTATGGTTAGAGACCCACTACCATAGGTATAGCGTAAGGGACACAAGTGTATGAAAGTGTCTAATAACATAAATAGATTCCCTGACATACCACCACAAGCTTTCCCACCTCTGGTAACAGATATATGCATTTACTCCATAATAAACACATGCAAGTTCCTCAATTTGAGATACTGTGAAACAGTTCTTCCAGTTCTTATCTTGTTACATTATGCTACATTTTTGTCTCTTGGGTCCCTGAATGAGTATTGATTGTTCTTTCTAGTTTATCTCCTCTCTCTTTGCAATTGCTTACCTTCTACTTTGGCAAAATAATTTTATTGGCTGATACTTTTCCTTTTCCTTATTTCAGCACCTTTCAGAGTCAAACGTAATCAAGCACCTTGGGGAAATTGTGGTGAAAGAAAACAGGCCACACAAGCTATAATCCCTTTGTAGTCCTAAATCAAAAAGGCTTTGGTAAGACTGTTGTTTTTGATTGAACTTGTGTTAGCAGTGACAACATAAGCTAGGCACCTCAACCTGTGATAATAACTACTTGGCACACTAATCTAAATCATAATGGATGCTGAGTATGTCTTCTGCCATTGGAAAGACCAGTTATGGCCAGCGAAAGTTTTGTCTAGGTCTGAAATTTCATCAAACAGTAAGAGAAAAAAGACATTTTCCCTAGAAGTTCAAATACTCTCACTAGATGTAAAACTCAAAGTGGATAGCACCGAAACAAAGATCCTAAATAAATCTCAAGTTGAAGCAATTGCCTCTTCTCTAAAAGCACAGTCAGAGGTCAGTGTTCTACCTAGAGAGGAAACAGCTTATGAGAGATCACTTAAAGTGGCACTGGATATCCTGAATGAGAGACTGAAATTGAGTCAAGAAAGCATTTCAGATGAAGAAGATACCACTACGCTGTCTGAAGATGTATCACAAAAGGTGTCTGATTCACCCTCTCATAAGAAGTATCGGAAGCATGAAGGGTACGTACTGAAGTATGTTGAGAAAATCGAAGACTCAACATGCCAGTTAGTATCTTCAGAGAGTGATGATTCCCTGTCTGATGATAAATTACAGGTGCACACAACCAGTGATTCTATTCCAAGTGAAATGGAAACAAAGCCTTCACAAAGTTCTAGCTGGTGTCAAGCTTTCCCTTCACTTACAGAAGATGATAAAAAAGAGGAAAAGAAAAAGATTGATATCTCAGCAATTAAGTTTCTGAATCCCACAGTCAAAGAGGACAATGCAGATATTAAAGATGAAAAGTTTGTTCCATCCTTGTCATCTGATGTCCTTGCTGTGCCCAAAGCTTCAAAAGACGAGGCAGAAGACATCTGCCCAAGGACTCTGGCTGTTTCCCCTGAATGCTCTACTTTCTCTGAGAATATTGAGGATCCTGGAGAGGGACCCTCAAATCCAAATCCACACTTAGATGTCATCAGTAATCAACCTTTTGTGGAATCAGAGATGAGTGCTGGGACATCTCCTGTGAGTTGTTCAGGAGAATGTCAAGATTCATTTAGTGTTTCTGACCCTATCCCAGATTATTCACTTATGAGTAACGAAAGAAGTCTTCAGAGACTGGATTTTGAGGAACTTGAGGAAGCTCAAACTTCTGACAAGTCATTGCTTCCAAATCCTGTTAGTTCTTCTGCATTAGATGACAGTGAGGAAGATGAAGAACTTCCACGCTTCATTCTCCTTTATGAGCCACGTGCATTTGAAACAGGAACAATAGTCTGGTTTAAATATCAGAAATATCCATTTTGGCCAGCAGTGGTAAAAAGCATCAGGCGAAAAGAGAAGAAAGCAAGTGTGGTTTTTGTGGAGGCAAACATGAATCCTGAAAAGAAAGGAATTATAGTATCTTTCAGAAGATTAAAAAAATTTGACTGTAAAGAGAAGCAAACACTAGTTGATAAAGCCAGGGAGAAGTACAGTGAAAGTATTGACTGGTGCATCTCTCTGATTTGTGACTACAGAGTTAGAATAGGTTGTGGTTCTTTTACAGGCTCCTTCCTTGAGTATTATGCTGCTGACATCAGTTATCCAATCAGGAAAGTAATCAAACAGGATACCTTCAGAAATATATTTCCAAAGCTGCATAATGAAGATACTATGGAACAAATGGTTGTGACTTCCCAGACCAAGAAAATGTCTTTCCGGAAAATTCTCCCTGATCGCATGAAATCTGCTCGGGACCGAGCCAACAAGAACCTAGTGGACTTCATTGTGAATGCAAAGGGAACAGAGGACCACCTTCTGGCCATTTTAAAAGGGACAAAAGGATCTAGGTGGCTGAAATCATTTTTGAATGCAAATAGGTTCACACCCTGTATTGAAACATACTTTGAAGATGAAGATCAGTTGGATGAGGTGGTGAAATATTTACAAGAAATATATAAACAAATAGACCAAAAAATGCGGACTCTGATAAAAGATGACAAAATTAAATTTATCCTGGAAGTTCTTCTGCCAGAAGCAATTATTTGTTCAATTTCTGCTGTTGATGGGTTAGATTATGCGTCAGCTGAAGCAAAGTACCTAAAAGGACCTTCTCTAGGCTGTAGAGAGAGAGAATTATATGATGCAAAAATAATATTCGAAAAGAGACGGAAGTCATCAACAAATGAAGCTCGCTAATTATCCTGAGAGTCAAAATCGTAACCTGGATTTTTCATAGATACTAGTTTTAAAAGTTCTCTAGTGGATCTCTGTAACATGTAAATACTTTCTGAAAATGGGAGGCTTTGGGTAATGTGTTTCTTAAGATCTCTAGGATCTACAGATAGCACTATATGTTTATTTTCTTGTGCTGCTTCAATTTTGCCAACAGTTTAGCAATTTTATTTTCCCAAGTATTATTAGAATGCATAATTCCTAAATGATTTTAAATGAAAGTACTATTTTGTTTTATGACATTTTCGTGGTTTTGCTGTACAGTTATATCCAGTATGCACAATCATTTTAATACGAAAATTGTACTGTATTCGATATTAAGCAAGATAATTAGAAAAGAAGTCTAAAAGAAACATCAATGATATATTTTTGCTCAATTTTTATAAAATAGTGAGTTTTCTCTTAAGATAGTGGAAATATTTTTCCTGCCATGCCTATTTATTTTTGGAAAACACTATCTCTGAAGCATAGAACCAAAGATAGATAAGCTTTGCTATATATTATAAATAACCACAATTGCTTTTGCAAACAAAGAAACCCAAAGTACAAAAATAAAGTAAATGAAGTATCTGCATGTAGCCTATATGTATGTGAATAACACCTCAGCATGCAGAAAATAATTTTGGCAGCCTTGAACTGAATTGTTCAATCCATACTTCCCTGAAATTCCATTTTGGGGAGTGTCTATATTTCAGTCGCTGAATAGTCTGTTAAAAACAGTCTTCTGGCTATCTTCATAATTATCAATGAATGGATCTTCTTAATACAGCTGTTTGACCACATGTAGAAGGCAACTAGAGTCATTGTATTCACAGTCTGGTCACTCTAGAGGCCAGGCTTACTGCTTAAGAGCCCATCTAGTTTGATAATAACTGTACAAAAACTAGCACTGTATTCTGAATCTTGTCTCCAAATATATACTCATTTGTCTCAATCAAACCAAGCAAGCTTTAACATCTGGCTTGTTTGTAGAATGGTTCCAGTTGGTTCAAGTAATATAAATGCCAACTGGTAGGTCATTCCAAACCACTAAGAGTAGATGGACCAGAATCTGGGAGTTTAGGGAAATGTTACAGAAAAAGCTTCCACTGGCTAAATATGACAATTACTCATATATGGTTAAATAGACATAATTAGAAATCTGAAGCCAATGACTTGTATATTCTAACTTGAAACAAGATGTTTTGTGAGATTAAATCTTAGAAAAGCTCATATATTTTTAAAACTTAATGTGAAAAGAAGTACTAAAGGCTTATGTTTTTACCTCTTAAGAGTGAGACAGTTGCCATTCTTGGGCTCTTGTTACATGTTTACATGGCTACAAGTTTATGCAAAAATTTGCAAAAGTTTTGTATTTGGTTTGTAATAAAACCATTATATTGTTCACCGTACATGTTCATTTCATACTTCAGATTGTGCAGCTACATTGTAGTGTTTATGTAAACTTAAATACATACATACACATGCATATATATATACTTATATATACAATTTCTTTCAAACTTTATTGTAGTTGCCATCATTTTAATGTTTGCTGTAAGTTATCATTCTAAATAAATACTCATTTACATGGTTGATTGTGTATTGTTTTCAAAGAAAGCCTTCCCAATATTGTAAGTTTCAGATCCCACAAAACCTTCTCAGGATCCTGCCTGAGAAACACCAACACTCCTTGGATCTACAGCCTCTACCAATACACATATTTTCCTCATGGATCTGAGCAGTATTTGACAACAGACCTTCACCACACATTATGTGGAATTTATACCCTGGGAAGGGGCTGGGATTTAGCTCAGTTGGTAGAGTGCTGCGCTGCAGTCTCTGAGGTCCTGAGTTCAATTCCTAGCACCCCAGAAATGGGAGAAGGGCCTGGCAATCCACTCCCAAGGCAATCCCGAAACAGCCATTGAAAACCCTATGAGGCTCGCTATGAGTTGGATACCGACTCGATGGCACCTAACAACAACAACAACATACCCTGGGAAATCACACAGTATTTATGCTATAATACTGTGTCCCTCTGCCTTGGTAATCCCAGTGAGCTCTCTCTATCTCCTGGACTGGGATTTATCTCAATTAGTAGAACACCACTCTGCAGTCTCTGAGGTCCCTGGTTCTATCCCCAGCACCACAAAAATGGGAGGACATAACAATCCACTCCAGAAGCAATCCCGAAACAATCAGCCATTGAGAACCCTATAAGGGTTGCTATGAATCGGACGTGACTTGACGGCACCTAACAACAACAACAACGTCTATCTCCTGGATCTCATATACCATATAGTCTCAATTGTGATCCACACCCTTTCAAAAGTTTTTGTTATTAGGCACAGTCGTGTCAGGTCTGACTCATAGTGACCCTATATACAACAGACAAAACACTACCCAACGCTGTGCTATGCGTGGCACTATTGTCAGTACGTCTCTGCTATTCATAGGGTTTTCAATGGCTAATAGTTTCCAGAGTGGGCTGCCAGGTCCTTCTCCCTAGCCTACAGCATCCGGTATTACCAGGTGGTCTCCCATCAGCTTCCAGGACATGACAGAATCTGACACCAGGGTGAAATGGCTATAGGCCCAAGAGTTTGGAGGGCTACAAAATCAAATGTGGATTCAAATCAAGTAGCGATTGGCTTCCCACCAGAGCTCTCAAGAGAGCTGTCTGGCCATAATCCATTCTGCATGAAATTTTAATCCACATCTGATTTTGTAGCCCTCTAGAACTCTTAAAATGGTGCAGATTAAAATCCATAAAGCACAATAGTTTTACCTTATTCATTTATAGCATTGTGAGTCAGAGCAACAAGTTTATGTGTTTAAAGCTCTGTTCTGACAGCAGATTCCAGGTGCCATGGAACAGAAATATATATTAACCTTGTGGATTAACTGCCTGTGTCTGAAAATGAAAGCCCCAGGTTTCTTTGTATTTATGAGTTCCGGGGCATGTGGTTTGTGGTACTGAATGAGCATTTGATTTCTCTTAAGACGTCATTCATCTTGTGGCATATGTTGAGGTGGGGGGTGTGCCTCAAACACGTATCACTTCTCTTTGAATAGGCCATCCTTGAGCAAGATTGTTTACTGTACATGTAATCTCTGAATTTCCCTGAATTTTTGAGTGTGTCCATCCTTCAATGGTTGAATGGTTTCTGAAAACAGGCTTTTGGCTATCATCATAACTAGCAGTGAGTAGATCTTAATAATATAGCCATCTTCCCTCATGTAGAAAACAGAGCCATTTCATTCATGATATGTCTACTCTAGATGTATAAGTCCAGACAAGCTGTTTAAGAGCCTGCTATGATTTGGATGTGCATTTCCCCAAAGAACCATATGTACAGGCTTGGTCCTCAGGGAGGAAATATTGAGTGGTTCTGTTGCCTATTAAGAGGTAACCCTTATAGGAAGTCTGTAGGTTATTGGGAGTGTACCCCCAAAGGGAATTGTGTGAAGCCAGTCCTATCCCACCTCACTGTTTCTTGGCTCAAGATGTTAGTACTCACTTTGACATATGTTTCCACCATGATGCACTGTCTTCACCAGAGGCCCAAAATAATAGGAGTTATTCAGTCTTGGACTTGAAGCTCCAGAACCATGAACCAAAATAAGCCTGTTTCGTAAGTCACCTGCATCAGGTATTTCATTATAGTAATTCAAAGCTGAAAAATGCAGAGCCAATCTACTTTGATATAAACTATAGAAAAAATAATGTTTGTTCCGAGTCCTTTAATACATGGTCATTTATCTCAAAGCAAGCTTTATGATCTGGTTTATTTATAGTAGAATAGTTACAGCTGGTTCCAATAATACAAACATTGCCTAGTAAGTGATTCCAAATTGCTAGAAGGAGGAGATGGACCAGAATCTTGGAATTTGGAAAAAATATCACAGAAAACCCCCTCCATTTGCCTAGACAGGACAATTTTCCAAATATGGTTAAATATACACAATTCAAAGTTAAAATCTGAAGCCAATGGATTGTTTATCCTAACCTGGAATAAGACATTCACAAAAATAAATGTCAGAAAAGCTATTTTATTTTAAAAACCTGATGTGAGAATAAATGCTAACGGCTTACCTTGAACTTGACTGCATTTTTATTTTTTTCATGGTTCAATTATATCCCATTTGTGATGGCATTTATTTTTTCACAGCAATGACTATAGTAGCTGAAGGTACATCCCAGATTTATGGAGGTCATGAGAACTTTTTCCTAATTTCTCACATCACAGAAATCCCCTTAATAAAAATTATATTGCATTTCTATTAGATGGGTGATTACCTATTTTCCTTTCACTTAGTAAGCTGTTTTGAGAAGAAGATAGAAACTCAGCCAAGACATTTGGAAATACGTAATTTAATATACACATTTATGGTGTCAATTTCAATGTGTAATGTAGAAGTTAAAAATTATTTGAGTCTAGTCACTAGAATTGTTCTGTAAGGAAGTCAAAGAGTACATTAATTCACTAAAGTAGCAAACATGTTGGCAAAAATTTTCAGTTAATTGTCTTGCAACTCTGGAATCTGATGAAAAGGAAAAACAACTACCACCAAGCTATACATGGATGAATGAATAGATAAACAAAATGTCATGCATCATTTAACAATGAGAATATGTTCTGAGAAATACATTTTTAGGCAATTTCATCATTGTGCAAATGTCATAGCATATACTTACACAAACCTACATGGTTTAACCTACTACAGATGGAGGCTACATGGTATACCCTATTGCTTCTAGGCCACAAACCTCTACAACATGCTGCCTTACTAAATATTCCAAGCAAATGTAACATAATAGTAGGTATTCGTGTATCTATGTATATCTAGACAGGAAGGGTACAGGAAAAATGCAATAAAATATTTAAAAAATAGTGCATTTGTATAGAATACTTGCCAAAAACTGAGCTTGTAGGATTGGAAGTTTTGTGAGTCAGTGAGTGATGAGTGAATGTAAAGGCCTAGGAAATTGCTGTACCCTACTGTAGTCTTTATGAGTACTGTGCACTTAGGCTACACTAAATTTATAAAATGTGTTTTTCTTTCTTCAAAAATAACTTCATCTTGTTAGGTGCTGTCAAGTCAGGTCCAACTCATAGTGATCCTATGTACAACAGAACGAAACACTCCCCAATTCTGTGCCAGGCACACAATCCTTTTATGTTTAAGCCCATTTTTTGCAGACACTGTGTCAGTCCACCTAGTTGAGAGTCTTTCTTTTTATCTTGATCTACCACTCTCCCAAACATGATGTTCTTCTCCAGGGATTGGTCCCTCCTGACAAGGCCAAAGTATATAAGATGCATTCTAGATATCCTTGTTTCCAAGGAGCATTCTGATTGCACTTTTTCTAGGACAGATCTGTTGGTTCTTTTGGCAGTCTATGGTATATTCAATATTCATCTCCAGCACCATAATTGAAAGGCATCAATTCTCGTGTTTTCCTTATTCAGTGTCTAGTTTTCACAACCATATAATGTGACCAAAAATACCATGGCATGAGTCAGGCACACCTTTGTCTTCAATGTGACTTGTTTACTTTTCAGCACTTTAAACAGGTCCTTTGCAACAGCCTTTCCCAATACAACACATCTTTTGGTTTCTTGACTGCTATTTCTGTGGGTGTTGATTATAGAACCAAGGAAAGCAAAATCTTGGACTTCAATCTTTTCTCCATTTATCAAGAGGTTGCATACTGACCCAGTTGTAAGGATTTTTGTTTTGTTGATGTTGAGGCACAATCCATACCAAAGGGTGTGTTCTTTTATCTTCATCAGTAAATGCTTCGTATCTTCTTCACTTTCAGCAAGCAGAGTTTTATTATCTGCATAATGCAGGTTGTTAATGAGTCTTCCTCCAATCATAATGTTGCCTTCTTCACAAACTCCAGCTTCTCAGATTATGTGCTTAGCATAGAGATTGAAGAAGTATAAGGTGAAAGGACACAGCCCTAACACACACATTTCTGGACTTTAAATCAGGCAGTGTTTCTTTGTTCTGCTTGAACAATTGCCTTCTAGTCCATGTACAGATTCCTCATGAGTACAAATAAGTGCTCCAGTATTCCCATTCTTTGCAATGTTATCCATAATTTATTATGATCCACACAATCAAATGCCTTTTCATAACCAATAAAATATAGAAAATATAGACATATTTCTGATATTCTCTGCTTTTGGCTAATATCCATCTGACATCAGCAATGATGTCCCTAGTTACATGCCCTCTTCTGAATCTGGCTTGATTTTCAAACAGTTCCATGTCTATATACTGCTATAGTCACTTTCAAATGATCTTTAGCCAAATTTTACTTGCATGTGATATTAAAGATATTGTATGATAATTTCCACATTCGGGTGGATCCCCTTTCTTGGAATAGGCATAAATATAGGTCTTCTAGTCAGTTGGCCAGGTAGCTGTTTTCCAAATTTCTTGGCATAAACAAGTTAGCACCTTCAGTGCTGCATCTGTTTGTTGAAACACCTCAATTGCCATTCTATTGATTCCTGGAGGCTTGTGTTTTTTATTCCTTCAAGGCAGCTTCCACCTTGCCCCTCAGTACCATTGGTTCCTGATCATATGCAACCCCTTGAAATGGCTATCCACTAATTATTTATGGTATAATGGCTCTGTGTGTTCCTCCCATCTTCTTTTGTGTCATTGAATATTTTCCCTGTAGAATTCTTCACTGTTGACACTTGAGGCTTGAAGTTTTTCTTCAATTCCTTAACCTAGAGAAAAACAGAGCATGTTCTTTGGTTTTCTTAGATTACTATAACTTTTTACTTTATAAAATTTAATTTCTTGATTTTTTGTGGTACTTGGCATTTGAATCCAGTGCCTCATGCATACTTTTCAAGTTGTCTACCACTGGGATGTACCCAAAAGCCATTTTTTATTTTTTATTTTGAAACAAGATCTCATTAAGTTACACAAACTTCCTCTGTCCAAAAACTCACAATCTTCATGCCTCAGCCTTGCCAAGTCTCTGGGAGTATAGGCATGCACCACCCACCATGCCTGGAAATTTCTTGAATTTTTGACTCTCATAGTAACACTTACCCATACATCTCTAAATTCTCCAATATCTTGCTGTTTTTCTAAACAGTTGCTCACCAGTACCACCATTCACAAGTCATCACCAAATCAAAATACTCCATTCACTTTTCTAGACCTAATCTAATTAGAAATAGTGGCCCCTAAAACGTCTTCCACTTTCAAATAACAGCTTCAACAGCTCTTTCTGATCAAAAAGGCTTAACCAAACTACATTTCTTCTCTGGCTGACTCTGTCTCCTCCTATCTGTAATACTAACCATTTAATTACCATGATTAATTTCAATAACAACAAAAATAAAGATCAACTTTCTATGACCACTAATCAACTTCACAAGTGTTAGTACAGCCAGGCCTATAGAAAAAAATCACTCAATCTTCCAAATTTTTAAATAAAAATTTCTATTTCATCATAAGTAATTATGCATATAATCACAAATAATTCCATTAAAAGAACTAATAATTAGGCACCCCAAGTTACTATAGTAGATCTCCAAGTCTCAGGATATCCAAACACCTCTAATACCCCCTCTAAATAAATTAAAAACACCACCAAAACTAAGAAAGATCCACAACCAACTCCACCACCAATAATTAATACCAATCCACCATAAACAAATGAATATTTTGAAGGAAACACTACAAAATCTAAAATAATAATACAGTACATATCTATGGGGCACGCACCTCCCGGTCTGGCCTGGAGGTTCGGACAGGCTGCGCTGCCACGCACACAGATACTAATCACAATTCATTCGGGACCCTCAGGTGAGGGGCGCAGACTCCTGCGGCCCTCGGGACTCCGGCGGAGACGGGAGAAAGGAAAAACCTCAGGCGCTTTTGCCTTCCAGGGGCAAACACCTGTGTTGGTTGTCTAGGTGGTCAGGAGGAGACATCTGTTGCTGCATTGGTGATCAGACGGAGAGCAGGTTCTTTTCCTTGTTGAGGATTGTGACGGGAGAGCGTTCTCTCCTCACCAAAGGTCCGGGGCAGAGCAGCGGGAGAGGTGCTTCCTCATCGGTGGTCTGGGCAGGAACAGGCAAGAAGGCGCAGAAAGGGGTGCCAAAAAAGGCCTAAAAGGCCTAAAAAGGTGGTGCCAAAAGGGTTGAGCTGCCGCAGCACAGCTCTTTATGTAGCTCGCCCATGGAATGGCCTGAGCCAATCAGCTTTCAGTCCAATTGTCCAATCAGGAAGGGTTTTGTACAAACCAGCAACCAAGTTACTTTCATTTTCCCTAGATTTCTAACTTACAAACCAGATATTCAAACGCCATTTTCCCAGTTTGGGAGTTTTTGCCAATTTCCTCCCAATTTTTCCCTACACATATCATAATTCATACATGGAATTAAATCATGAGTAATGGCATGAAAAAAAGGCATCATCTTTTAACTATAAAAACTAATAACCGCCGGGCATTGTGCATGCCTATAATCCCAGCAACTCAAAAGAAGGTAGGAGGATCACAAGTTTGAAGCCACAGGCAGCCTGTGTAACTTACCAAGACCTTGGCTCAAGAAAAAAATTTAAAAAGGAGCTGGGGGTTCAGTTCAGTGGTAGAACACATGCAAAATTATATGTGAGGCCCTGGGTTCTCTCTTCATTTAGCGAGGATTATCTAAAAACAACAATAACAAACTTGTTCCCCTTAAATAAAACATTTTTGCCGGGCGTGGTGGTGCACGCCTGTAATCCCAGTGGCTCAAGAGGTGGAGGCAGGAGGATTGCAAGTTCGAGACCAGAGGCATAACTTAGCGAGACCCTGTCTCAAAAAGTAAACAAAAAATGGGCTGGGACGCAGCTCAGTGATATAGCACTTGTAAAGCATGCAAGCGTGAAGCCCGAGTTCAACCGCCAGTACCACAAAAAAAAAAAAAAATTCATAGTCGATGTCATGCATCTGGTGTTTGTTTCTTTGCTCTTTAAATTTGGGAGGATGCTGTGATCCAGCATAGCGATCTAGACTTTGACACAGTCAATTACCTTGTAGATGAGTTTAGTTGAATATTCTTTATTTACATATAGTCATAAGGTAATAATTCATTCATTCTTGATGGATAATGCATTTTATAATGCATATCTATGCAAGAACATCTCATACACAAACATTCATGCACACATGAATACATGTATACATATGCACACCACATATACACACTTTGTATATGTATGATTAATCTTGAAACCCCTCCACCCTCATTTCCTCAAACCTTTCTCTATATATATTGATACACTCATGCATGAACATAATATATAGGCTTTTATTCTTGTCAAATCCCTAAAATAAGTATTATATATTCATTAATTGAGGATAATTTTATAACTACTAAGTTGAATTATAAGTTCATATAACTAGAAGAAAGTTTTAATCCAACTTTTATAGAGTATTTTAACTTTCCCTACATAGTTAGTATAGCTAAATAAGTAAAGACAGGCTGAAAATGCCTACATGTGTTTTTATAACTCCATAGACATACAGGTTTAGTCCTGGACTTTACATTAGTTCCTAGTGATGTTACACATCGAACTATACACATTACAGTGAAAATGCCCTGTAGATCATATAGATCAAAAGGATCAGGTATCAAAAATACCACATAGTAGGACACAATACCTTGCTCAACCACAGCCTCACAGGAAATAGCAGTGATAGAAATAAAGGAACAAACAAAAGTTTGACTAAGTAATGCTACCATTATGTTTGGTAAATTTTGTGCCAACCACCACAGTCATTAGGACTAACCCAAATTAATAAAACTTGTCATAAAGCATGTTTAAGGATACAAAGTAAGGTTAAACTTCTACTAAGATGCAAAAATATACAAATAAAGTAAAAATGAATTATGAAGGCAATAAATGTGTCTGAATACACAATAGCTGTATTAGTTACTTTTTCATTGTTATAATAACTGACAGAAAACCTTAATGAAAGTAGGATTTATTTTTGCTCCTAGTTTCATGGTGGGGAAGGCATGACAGAGTGGCTAAGTTCACATTATGGCAGGCCAGGAAATAGAGAGCAAGACAGGAAGCAGCCAAGGATAATATATCCCCCAAGAACCTGTCTCTACTAACCTATTGCTTCTAGCTAGGCCCCACCTCTTCTTTTCCACACATGAGCCTGTGGAGGACATTTCATATTAATTCCATATCAATAGCCAAGATGCTTACTGAGACTGGGTCAAAATACAAAATATTATATAGCTGTACAAAATATTTTCTTTTTCCCCCTAGCAATTTTATTAGTAATTTTAATGTACAATTTCATGTGTCTTATTATGACATTTCCATATATGCATTTCATTGTACATTGCTCATGTTCACATCCTCTATTACCATCTCATGACTCCTCTCCCTCTTCCATCCTCCCCTCCACTGGTTCCTCTTCTATTTGCATGTCTTCTTTGTGTGCATATCTATCTATGTTGTTGTTGCTGTTGTTAGGTGCCGTCGAGTCAGTATCCAACTCATAGCGACCCTCATAGGGTTTTCAATGGCAGATTGTTTCGGGATTGCCTTGGGAGTGGGTTGCCACATCCTTCTCCCATTTTTGCGGTGCTGGGAATCGAACTCGGGACCTCAGAGACTGCAGAGCGGCGCTCTATCAACTGAGCTAAATCCCAGCATATCTATCTATATACATCCTGATTTTTCATTAAGGGCAAAATATGTGATATTTCCTTTCCTTTCTCACATTCCCCTTTCTTCTTGCCCTCTCACCATTTTTTTTAGCTTGTTATCTTTCCCTACATAAGTCCCTTCTACTTTCATATACATATATATATAATGTCTAACATCCACGTATGAGAGAAAACGTGTGATGTTTGTCTTTCTGGGTCTGATTTATTTCACTTAAAATTATGATCTCTAGCTCCATCCATTTCCCAGAAAGTGCCATAATTTTGTCCTTCTTTATGGCTGAATAAAACTCCATGGTTTGTATATATCACAATTTCCTTATCTACTCAACTGTTCGTGGATACCTAGGCTGATTCCATATTTTGGCTATTGTAAATAATGCCACAGTAAGCATGGATGAGCAGGTATCTCTGTGCTATATTGATATATTACTTCAGACATATACCTAGGAGTGTTATAGCCAGATCATATTGTGGTTCCAATTTTAGTTTTTTGAGGAACCTCCATACTGATTTCAGCCCATATTTCCACCAGCATTGTAGCAGGGTTCCTTTCTCCCCACATCCTCGCCAACATTTGTTGTTGTTTGTTTTGGTGACTCTAGCCACTCTGACTGGGGTAAGATGGTACCTCAGTGTTTTTTGATTTGTATTTCCCTGATGGCTAAGAATGTTCAATATTTTTTCATGAAATTGTTGGCCATTTGTATTTCTTCTTTTGCGAAGTCTCTGCAGTACTTTTGCCCATTATTTGATTGGATAGTTTGATTTTTTTTTTTTTTTTTTTTGCTACCAAGTGGAAAGCTAGCTTCACCCTTTTGAAACAAAGCTGCAAAAATGGCCTCTGTATCTCAAGCCCAAGAAACCATTTTGCTAGGAAGCACATTTCCATCATGGTGTACCAAAGCCATTGCCTTTTTAAAGGAAAGTGTTTTATGGGAAACTCTATTTTCCCATGAGAAGGTCACGGGCTCCCTTTATGGTGGCTTGTCTCTTCGACAGTTAGGGCCTCCTTGCCAAAACCAGCTACATCCTCAGTAACCCTAGATAAGCCACAGCTTTCCCCCTCATTAAACATTTTTAAATCTTTTTTCTGTGCCTTTTGCTCCATTTTTTTCTTCATAAATCTGGCTAAACTCAGAAAGCAACAATCATGTCACTCTGCCTATATCTTCTCATCATCGTGGTCTTTCCTCTGCCAAGTAAATTAGCCCATTACTTTTGAATTCAACCTCACTTAAATCTTTAGGACATGGACAAGCAAAGAATCTCTTTGCTAGAGTAAAATATGAATCACCTCTAGTCCACTGCCCAATGTTGTTGTTGTTGTTAGGTGCCATGGGGTTGCGTACGACTCATAGCGACCTTTATAGGGTTTTCAATGGCTGATTGTCTCAGGATTGCCTCAGGAGTGGGTTGTCACATCCTTCTCCCATTTTTGTAATGCTGAGAATTGAACCCGGGACCTCAGAGACTACGGAACAGCACTCTACCAACTGAGCTAAATCCCAGCCCCACTGCACAATAAAGTCCACATTTTCCTCTGAAACCCTGGGAGTCCCATCCACATTTCCATTGGGGATGGCATTCTGCTCTTCCTTACTTGCATCAGAACCACACCTCAAGCTCTGTTTACAGCATGCAAGAACTTCTCTTGCCTGTATCTCCAAACTCCAACACATAAACAAGTTCCAATGGCCTTACAACCACATGGTCAAGTTTCTGCACAGCCAAGACCCCACTCTCCAGTACCAAATTTCTATATTAGCCAGCTATTATTGCTGTAGCAGAAAAACTGACCAAAGTAATCTTATGAGTGGAAAATATTTATTGGAGGAACAGTACATTACAGCAACAGAGCTGGCATGGCACTGGCAGTTGTCAGAGCCTACGTCAGACAAACTCTCTGGGCATGATGAGGTAGGAGGTAGGGAGAACTTACCAAAACCAGTGGTCTAGGTAAAAACCGCCAAAGTCCCATTCCCCATAACTCATTTCCACCAAGCCTGAGGCCATCTAAAAAGGATCCACAACATCCACAAACAATACCACCATCTGGGGACCAAATATTCAAACATATGACTTTTGGGGGACATTCAGATCCAAACCATAACATATAGTATATTTTGTTTGTGCTTTTGACCATAATT
>VMDO01030128.1:0-21698 GCA_007922755.1 Pedetes capensis | reverse complement strand
CACAAACATGTTAACACCTCCAGTGCTGCATCTGTTTGTTGAAACATCTCTGTTGGTATCCCATCAATTCCTGGAGCCTTGTGTTTCACCAGTTCTTTCAAGGCAGCTTCCACTTTGTCCTTCAACACCATTGGTTCCTCTTCATATACAACCTCTTGGAATGGTTGGTCATCTACCAACTCTTTCTTGTATAATGACTGTGTATTCTTCCCATCTTCTTTTGATGTTTCCTGCATCATTGAATATTTTCCCTGTAGAATCTTTCACTACTGCCACTCGAGGCTTGAATTTTTTCTTCATTTCCTTAAGCTTGAGAAACACAGAGAGTGTTCTTCCCTTTTGGTTTTCTGCTTCCAGCTCCTTGCACATGTCATTATAATATTTGTTTTTGTCTTCTCAAGTTGCCTTCTGAAATCTTCTGTTTAGTTCCTTAACTTCATTATGTCTTCCTTTTACTTTAGCTGCTGGACGTTCAAGGGCAAGTTCTACTGTCTCTTTTTTTGACATGTAATTTGGTCTTTTCTTTTTTTCTTGTCTTTTTAAGAACTTTTGCTTCCTTCTTGAATGATGTCTTTTATGTCATGCCACAACTCTTCTGGTCTCCTATCATTTGTGTCTAATGCATTAAACCTATTTTTGAGGTGGTCTCTGAACTCAGGTGGGATATACTTTGATATACTCAAGGTCATACCATGGTTCTCGTATACTTGTTCTAGTTTTCTTCAGCTTCAGCTTGAACTTGCATATGAGAAGTTGATGGTCTGATCCAAAGTCAGCACCTGGTCTTGTTTTGACATTTTGTATAGAACTTGCCATCGTCTCTTTCCACATATGTAGTCAATTTGATTCCTGTATGTTCCATCTGGTGAAGTCCATGTGTATAGTCTCTGTTTATGATGTTGAAAAAATGTATATGCAATGAAAAGGTCATTGGTCTGACAAAATTGTATCATGCAATCTCCAGCTTTGTTTCTGTCACCAAGACCGTATTTTCCAACTACTGAGCCTTCTTCTTTGTTTCCAGCCTTTGCATTCCAGTCACCAGTGATTATCAGTATGTCTTGATTGCATGTTTGATCTTTTTCAGATTGCAGAAGCTGATAGAAGTCTTCCCTTTCTTCATTTGTGGCCTTAGTGGTGGGTGCATAAATTTGAATAATAGTCATATTAACTGGCCTTCCTTGTAGGCAGAAGGATATTATTCTATCACTGACAACGTTGTATTTCATGACAGATCTTGAAATGTCTTTTTTGATGATGAATGCAACCCCATTTCTCTTTAGTTTATCATTCCCAGCATAGTAGACCATATGATTATCTGACTCAAAATGGCCTATGCCAGTCCATTTTAGCTCACTGATGCCTAGAATGTCAATGTTTATGCGCTCCATTTCTCTTTTAACAATTTCTAATTTTCCTAGATTCATACTACCTATATTCCATGTTTCAATTATTAATGGATGTTTACAGTTGTTTCTCCTCATTTTGAGTCATGCCACATCAGCAAATGGAAGTCCCTGGGGCTTTACTTCATTTCCATCATCACAGTAGACTCTACTTGGAGGAGGCAGCTCTTCCCCCGTAGTCTTTTGAGTACCTTCCAACCTGGGACCTCATTTTCCAGCACTATATCTGACCGTGTTTCTTTGCTATTCATAGGGTTTTCAATGGCTAGTTGTTTTGGGAGTGGCTCGCCAGGTCCTACTCCCTAGTCTGTCTTAGTCTGGAAGCTCAGCTGAAAACCTGTCCACCATGGGTAACTTTGTTCCTGTCCAAGGTTACAGTGGCAAAGCTCTCAGCCTCATCTCAACACACAAGCCCCCATAGTGTGGCAAACTGACAGACATGTGGGGGATATATAATATTTAAATATATAAATATAAGTATAAATATTAATGTAGTCTTGTTCAGGAAACATAAAACAAACAAAACACACACAGAGAAAAAAATTCCCACAAAGAGAATTCAAAGAGTATATTAAGGAATACCATGAATTAACCAGCTTATTTTTCCAGACCTCCTTTGAAACAGCATTCTTACAGAATCCCTTATTATTAATGAGTTAGATAAAACATTTGGCATTTGTTCACTTTGTTCATTTTGTATTTGTATGAGGCCCATGATTTTACTCTTAATTTTTTAAAAATCTCAGGATATGTCTTTTTAAAAAAAATTCAGTGAGTGATTGTTGCCTCCTGAGAGTATCCAAGTTGAACAATGTTGCTAGGGCTATCATACATGTTGGGCAGTGACTTAGTGTCCACTTGCCATGTACAGAGGATAAATCATTGTTCCAAAAGGATGGATAAAATTAATGGTTTGCAAAACAGAATGACATACTTAGTTCTTACTCTATATCATTAATTAGAGCTTGGACAAAGACAAAGCATTTGATTATTTTACTCTTTGTGTACTTTTAAATCTGAAAGAAGAAGAATCTTGATGAATGTATGTATTGTACGTATAATAGTATTGCTGTGTGACAGAGCAGAATCATTAAGAAAAAAATACATGTAAGTGGTTGATTGGCTTTTGGAAAGGTGTTTAGTTTTGGATTAGATCTTGGCTACATTCACAATCTGAGCTTCTTAAAAATGTTGCTTTTATCATAGAACATTGCATGATTCATTTTCAATTTTATTTCAAGTGGAAGCTTGTCCTTTCCCTCAAAATAAGGACAAGCCAAGATGATTCATTTTACTTTTACCTTATGTGAGTCATGCTGTGATGCATAAGTATGCTTCACTACATAACACGGCCCAGGTGCAGGCTGCTGGAAGCCAAACCTAATTACTATCTCGTGATGTGCCACTGAAGAAGATATCTTGAAACTTCTGTGCATGTGACTAGGCTGCATTTGCCAGTTCCAAAATGAAGGGACTCTAAAATTCATACCATTAAGATATACACATTCTTGACTGATTTATAACTGATCTAATCCCCTTAGATTTAGTTGTTTCTTTGTAATATTCAAGTTTTCCTTCCTTTGGAAAATCTTCTATTTGTTTTAAGGTAAAGAAACAAACAGATTTTGGCATGACCATATCTATATTATAAATTAAGTAACACATTTAATAGAATGCTACTTGCATTTACATAATAGCATAATCTGAATTTCTTTAATGACTTTTTTGGGTTGTGGGAGAACTCTTTTATTCTTAGGCCTACCATCTTTTACTAGAAACAGATCTCCACTTCTTTCTATTATAGGGAGAATACTGAAGTGAATCCTTTTTTCTTTTTCCATCTTTTATTTACACCAAGGTTGGATACAGGAACTGGGCTAATATGTGATGGTTCATATCTTGTGAGATCATTTTAGCAGGAAGTAATATTACTAAATCTTAAAAGTAAGATCTATTCCCTCTCTGTTGCACTGCTTGTTCCAGATATTGGTATGATGAGCCCAGGTTTCCTCTCTATTCCTCCATCTATGTAGTAAACCTCTAGAGGCAGGCCTGGACACCCCAAACACTTTCTTTTATACCTTATCCTGATGGTGACAGGGTCTCTGAAGAAGGCTGCAACTCTCCTTGAATGTATATGTATATTTGGAATCTAATTTGAAAACTCAGTACCTCCCATAGATAGTAGCAAAGAGTAAATTGCAGTAATAGCAGGCGCCCCTTGACCTCAGAGCCCAGGTATGCTCTGCAGTCTAGATTTTTGTTAGAAAGCTTCATATTTTGGAAATGCAATGGTCCACTATTACAAAATTCATGCTTTCATCTCCACTTGGCATTTTCTATCTGTATCTTCATAAAAGAACTCAGATCGGAGAAAGGGTGATAACTGGGAAGAGAGCAAATATTTAACTTTAGATTGTGTATATATATATATATATATATATAATGTAGTTAATGAGAATAAAGTCTCTTTTTCAAGATATAGTCTCCCATTAGCATTCACCAGTATTTATGGTTTGATTTATTTATTATTAATCTATCTCCAGCTTGCTATTAGCTTTTGTGTGTTTGTGAAAATCTTTTAGATAGGGAACTATTCTGAAATTATTTAATAGTCCAGCAACATGCAAATTGAGATCCTTAAGAAGTGCTGATAGATAACAAAATAGTCATTCTAGGCAAGTACTTTGAGTCATATTTGTAAAATGTTTTTATTGTATCTCCAGTTGAAGATGACTAGTTGAGCACTAGAATTTATTTCCCACACCACAAGAGACTGCTACAAAGATAACAAATGAAATTGAAAAGATGTACAAGGAGATGAAATAAACAAGGACCATTCATAAATTATAGGTTTCAACAAGTACCTGGGAAATCAAAATCAAGAAGTGTTGAAGTATAAATTAATAAGTGAAGTTATAACTTTATGTTGGATCTATGTTGGTAAATAGAGATGGTAAGCTGTACAGAAACTCAGATTTGAGATTCTCATTGGCAAGTGCTAGTCCCTTGGCCACATTTTGTTTGATGTCTTTTTTTTTTTTTGGTAAATAAAGTTTTATCACAACACAGAAATACATATTCACTTAGATACTTTCTTTGTTTTCTTTCATGATACAAAGGCAAAGTGTGTAGTTGTGATTGAGCCCATGTGTCAAAACCTAACATATTTGCTATCTGTCTCTTTACAAGAAAAGTTTACTAAGCCCTGCTCTAGACTTAGAAATGAAATGCTGAATAGATGACCAGGGATATAAACAGGATTTAAAAGAGGGTTTAAATGAAGACATGTGTAGTGTTAAATGTTCACTTCATCTTCCAGCTCCTACCTTCTCATGCTAGGAAAGAGTGAAAACCCATCCAAAACTAAATGAATGAGAATCATCTTGAACTTGAATTTGAAAAGAGAAACTTGTCATTTTTTTCAGGCTCTGAAGACAAAAATAGACAAAGCCAGCTACAAAGTTAACAGAAAACATTGTTTCATCTCAAATGATATGTTGTTGTTGTTGTTAGGTGCCGTTGAGTTGGTATCCGACTCATAGCGACCCTCATAGGGTTTTCAATGGCTGATTGTTTTGGGATTGCATTGGGAGTGGATTGCCAGGTCCTTCTCCCATTTTTGTGGTGCTGGGAATTGAACTCAGGACCTCAGAGACTGCAGCATAGTGCTCTACCAACTGAGCTAAATCCCAGCCCAAATGATATAGCAGTTGTAAAACATTATGGCTGCTTCTTTGAATGACAACCACTTTCTTACCAATGGTAAGCAAGTCCTGTTTTGCAAATTTCATTTATTCCTGGGGGCGCTGAATTGGTAAACCTTCCTCACTCTCTGACAACACTGAGTATGTAGTTAATGCCACTTTTAATCCTGCTTCAGAAAAAAAAGCAAACAATCCAGAATCAATTACCATTTCCTTTAGTTCAACCTCAGATTCCTTGGAACTCAGACTTTATAAAATACACTTCTCTCCTCCTTCATGCCTGGTAGAATTCCTCTGGAGTGTATTCCCATGCTGCAAACAGTAGATCATATTTTATCAAACCATAGACTTAGTCCAGATGGTCTGTGGCAGATTAGCCTTTAACAGCTGGTAAAGTATAATATTAAAAAAAAAACACAAAAGAGCATGATTTTCATATAAACACAAAATGAACACATGCCAAAGATATCTAACTCAATAAATGAGGGAATCAATAAAGTTAAAGAGAGGCAATTTAGAGAAAAATATAGTATGGTAAGAGTGCTGAGCTAAACAGCTGGTTATTGTCCATCTGGGACATAAACTCAAGGTTTAGTATCATATGTTATACTAGAAAGAATCATTTTTATCTTTAATAAACAAAAATCTAAAAGTTCACCTCTATCCCCAGAGAGTTGTAAAATACTGTAGTCAACAAAGCATACATTCCTAGAACACTAATTTAGAGTTAATAATCTCTTCTGCTTTTTTAGATCATTTCTCTCATAATACAAATCACAGTGAGCATAAATTATTTCCCACTTCTGGGCAAAATATTGGTAAAGAGCTTTTTAAATTTATTTGTTGTTGTTGTTTTTAAATAAACTAGAAAAACTGGGAGGAATGAGGAAAACTATCTCAGCACTGATATTCCAGAGTCAGGACTACTTTTTTTTTCTGGTGTTTGTTAGGCCCATGACATAATGATTTTATCTTGCCTACTAACCCTAAAGTGAAGCTGACAAAAAATTAATTGCCCATATGCAAAGTCCCTGGTCAACATTCTCATCAGCTTTCTTGAGGATAAATAAATTGCTAGTACTCATTGGATAGTTTAAGAGAGTCTTCAAGATAGAAGAGAAAAACAGATAAAACAAACAGAATGAAGTCTATTTTTTTCTTGATAAAGGAAAAGTATCTGACCTTAAGAAACAAAAGGTATGTTTGCAAAGACATTCAAAAATATCATGCATCATAAAGTAGGGATAGGATAATAAGGAAAAGAAAAAGAAAACAAGAAAAAACTCTTAAATATTTAACATGTGCTGCCAAGATATTATTTATTTATTTATTTATTTATTTATTTATTTAGAGACAGTGTCTCGCTGTGTATCCCAGGCTAGCCTGGATCTCCTTTTATAGCCCAGGTTGGCCTTGAATTTGCATTGATCTTCCTGCCTCACCTTCCCAAGTGCTGAGATTACAGGCATGCATCATCACATCCAGTCTCCAAAATAAGATTTAAAACAAAAACCTGAAGAAAAAAACAGGAAATATCTGAGAATGTAGAACAAAAAGTGAAGGAGATGTAATAGGTTAGAAAAGTAATGACACATACATAAAGAAAATGCAAAGTCCAATCATTATCTAACAGAACTTCTAAAGGAATGGAAAAGCAAAGGGAGGGAAATAATGAAACAACAATAGAGAAAAATGTCTAAAGCTGAAGAGAAATATGCATCTTTGAATCAGGAAGATAAATTCTGCAAGGACCAGATTTCTGCTTCTGTCTAGGATATAGAAAACTGTGCATAACACTGACCTCTGCCCAATATGAAAAACTAAATAATCTGCATATGCCCTAAATTTTCAGGTGTCCATAAGAGAGCTGGGGTTACACAGCAACCAAGTTGCCTATAATCCAGGGAGATTGGTGCTGCTGAGAAGGGACATGAATACTGGTTTATCTGTGGCAGAGCATAGCAGGAAATCAGGGCACAAACCAAGACAGTGGATCAAAAGAGTTCAGCTAGAGTTTTCAAAAACATCTAAAAGCTAAATGGCTAAAAAATCCTAAAATATCATGGTATAGAATCTTTGGGAGCCCCAGACACTGAGTTCACAGTGGCTCCATGGGATGCCCCTGGATGCTCATTTTAAAAAATGGTGAAAGAACAGAGAATTCGAGAAAACTTCCCTCCTTAGTGCAAACCTGAAGGATAAGTAAGAAAAATAATCTCCTAGGGGAAAGGAAACAAATTATTCTGGGCCTACATCATAAAAAGTCTTTTACTCTTCAGTGAAGGACAGAGTCACTAAGAAAACCACCCCAAGATTTAGGATCAGGGGCTTGCCTAGGAGTAGGGTAGGAAGAGGACAAAAGAAACTCTCCCCGTTTTGTACTGTGCAAGCAAGCTCCAGAAAATGAATAGCAACAGTTTACCACTATTGGAGGGAAAAAGGATGCAAAAATAATCCCTATAAAGTACAAACACACAGGAAGACAAAAAAACAGGACATGTAGGAAACAAATCAAGAAAAGCCCTTCACCATGGCAACCTCATCCTAATCTAAGGTAATGCAGGAGGAATTGGAAACTGATGTGTGTTTTAGTAGCATATCAACTCTAAAATCCAAACCCAGTTCCAGTTCTGAATAAATCACTCAACCTCGTTACACTAATAGTCTAGAAGAAAAATAGGTGTGACTATTTCTAAACATTTACCCTACATAAAGTGCTGAGCATTTATAAAACAAATGTATGAGATAAACAAACAAAAACCAAACAAAAACACAAAAACAGAACAACAAAAAAAGCAAGGGGGAAAAACTGCTTTTATAAGACAAAACAATAGACAGCTAGATCCAGGTTTTGGAACTGTCAGAGAGGGCATCTGATATAACCATCATTTTTCTGTGAAAGGTTCTAATAGATAAAGTAGACAATATGCACAAACAGATGAAAATTGAGCAGAGAAATGGAAAATATAAAAAAAGTCTAGTAGAAATTCCAGAAACAAAAGGCTTGACAATAGAGGAAAAATGTATTTGATATAGGCAAAAGAAAAATTAAAGAAAAAGAAAAGCAAGCACCAAAAGGAGCACCCAAAAACTATGAGATGATATCAAAGTCTAACATACATGTGATCTGAATTCAGAAGTAGAAAAGAGTAAAGAGAGAAAGATTTGGGTATAAGAAATACCTAAATAGATATGTCAGAAAATTTTGCAGAAATTTAGAACTTTGAACTGAAGATCCAAAAATCTCAGAAAACTCCAAATATGATAAACACACACAAATGAACACACCTACACTCCATCAATACATATCAAATTTAAAATGCTGGAAAACCAAACAAATCTTCAAGGCAACCAGAGGGGGAAGAAAAGATATTACATAGAAGATATTATGTGACTTCTTGTTATGAATCATAGAGCTCAGAAGATAATGAGATGATATTGTTAAATTATCAAAAGAAAACAAAGAAAATAACTGTATTTCCAGAATTCTGTAACAGTGGAAAGGAATATTTTAAACAAAGGAAACTAAGAAAATTCATTACCAGTGGCCCAATACAACAAAAACAAAAAAATTGAAGGTTTTTTTTCACATGAAGTAATTCTCTAATGACAGACAGAAGCTTGTATCTACCCTTATACATACAAAAGTTAAGATTTCTAAAAATAACTAAGACAAGGGGAAGCACTGAAGACCCTTTCCCCCCTTATTTTAAACCAGTCTAAAATTAAGTGGATATTTTAAAGGGACCAGCAAACTTTTTTGTGAAAAGCCAGGTAGTAAACACTTCAGAGTATTGAGGCCATATGGTCCCCCTTGCAACTAGTCACAGTCAAAGAGCAACAACTGACAATAGGTAGACAAATAGATATGGTGTGTTTCATACAACTTTATTCAGAAAAATAGATATTAACCACTTATTGATCCATGGGGTTTAATTTGCCAACCTATGTTCTGAAGGGAAAACGATAGCAATATATTATGGGTATAAACATACTTTGTGTAAAATAAAAGTATGAGAACAATAATATAAAAGGTAAAAAGAAGGAACTGAGATTATACTCATATAAAGTTATTACCGAAGCACAGTGTAAATATGTGTAGCACACATTTAGTACAGTATAGTATATACTATAATATATATGTAAAGTGCATATAGGATGAGTTGTTAGGTGCCATTGAGTCCAGTCTGATTCGTACTGACCCCATGTATAACAGAAAGAAACATTACCAGACACTGTGCCATACACACGACCTTTTTTTATGTTTAAGTCCATTGTTGCAGCCATTGTGTTTCTTCTCATTTTATGTCATACCATGTCAGCAAATGGAGCTCCATGTCAGCAAATGGAGATCCCAGGGGCTTTACTCCTTCCCATCATTAGGGTTGATTCTACTTTGATGAGGCAACTCTTCTCCAGTCTACTTTTATACGCCTTCCAGGCTTAGGGGCTCATTTTCCAGCACTGTATTTCACAATGCTTCACTGCTATTTATAGGGCTTCCAATGACTGATTGCTTCTGGAGGGGGCTGCTGGCTGGGTCCTTCTCCCTAGTCTGTCTTAGTCTGGAAGCTCAACTGAACCCTGTTCACCATGGTGGCCTGCTGTTATCTGAAGTACCAGTAGCATAGCTTTCAGCATCACAGCAACTTTCAAGCCCCCACAATGTGACCAACTGACAGACATGTGGGAGATAGTATGAGTATATAGTATAAATCAAATATTGAATATTATTTGAAGTTAGACTGGACTAATTAAAGATATTTTTTGTAAACACTAGTATTCATCTAATGTCTCTTGGAAAACAAATTAGTGCTGGCTAGCAGAGTTGTAAATATGATTGTACAGGGTAAAATTTAACATCTGAGTACCTCTGCTTTTAGTGCATAGTCAACAGTAATATATATTTATAATAACTTACATGAACATGTATTTTAAATAAATTAAAATATTTAGCTAACAACTGGAAAGAAGTGACTCACTGCTCTTATTAGCGTCTTTGCAATGCATTTTCACCAGTGGTTAAAGTGCTCTGGGCAATGCACTGATTTTCTAAGTATAGAGAAGCAGATGACTGTCTTATGAAAAACCCATTGTTGTAAGACAAATGAGGCAGGAAAGACCATAGGCAAGTTGAGGAGGATTTTATTGTTCCCACACCAGTACATGTCCCAGTGGACTTGTTTCCAAACAATTCCACTGGGACATGTACTGGGACAAAGACTGAGCTGTGAATAGTGGAAGTTTGGGCCTCTTATTTGGTCCCTGAGAGGGGATGGCTTACAAAAGTGATAGCAGTGTAAGAATAGACAAAGCAAGGTTACAGAAGCCTGTTGAGGGTGGTCAAGTGGTCAGTTATGTCTCTTAACTTACAGGGAAAGAAAGGGAGGACTGAAATTCCTCCAGGCTGGAACAAAGAGATACACATTATATGTTGTTGTTGTTGTTGTTAGGTGCCGTCGAGTCGGTATCCGACTCATAGTGACCCTCACAGCGTTTTCAATGGCTGACTGTTTCGGGATTGCCTTGGGAGTGGATTTCCAGGCCCTTCTCCCATACATTGTATGTAGTAAGCCATTTTATCAAGCTCAAACAGCTATTATTAGCAGAATTTACTAGGTCATTTGTAAAGATTCAGACATACATTATTTGTAACAAGTTGAAAAACCTTCAACTAAACAAACAGTGCTTTAATAAAACAAACAGTGTTTTAATAAGGAACTATTGACTTAGCTAATGGCGGGGGTCTTTCTTTGGGAGCCTTCTTCATTCCCCTTTTTGATGCTTTCAATAAGTGAATGTAAATAAAAGCGTCATCATTGTCATGACATGGCCCTGTAGAGGTGGGTGGTTCCTCATCCAGCAGCATCTGGTATTTAATTATACCCGTTAGCCAGGTGGTGATGTGCTTATCTATGAGGCTCTCCATAGTGTTACAGATTCTGTTAATACATAATGGTAGGGGTCAAGGAAGTATAAGATAGGCTCCCAGGATTAACAGGACCACCCTTGTTAGTGTTTTAAAACTTCCAAAAGTTGAGAACCAACCTCTAAAAAGTGAGTCTACGGACCATCTTTTCTATGTCTGAACAAGGATGTGAACTAACTTTTGTAATTTGGCTGTCAGGTCCTCAAAGACCTGTCCATTATTGTCTATCTCTAAACAATAGTTAGATTGAATTTATCATAGAATACTCCCTCCTGAGCTAAAAGATAGTCCAGAGCTACCCTGTTTTGATAAATAGCATTTCTCATTTGGGTATTTTGAGTATCAGAAGATTTAAGGCTTTTGTAGTGACATTGGTTATGATCTCAAGTATAGCTATACCCTGATGATGTGGTTGAGCATATAAATTGGAAAGTGGTATCCCCAACTTCCACCTTCTGCCAAAGTGGCCAGGCCATAATATTGAATTATCCACTCAGGGGGCCTTTATTAATTTTTAGCCTTTTATTTTATTTAGCCTTTTATTATTAATATCTCTTCTATCTTTTTGTTTTATTTGATCATACATTGGATACTCTAGAGTTTCTCCCTGCTTTAGTGGGAATAGCAAGAAGGATGGTGATATCATCCACAGAATGCAGGCTCCTGTGCAGCCTTTCAACAATTGTTGATATACCCATGAACCACATATCCAGTAGAGGCCCTGGGAGGGTTTTCATTCATTAGGGGCCTCTAGATGATACCACTACTTATTTAAAGAGGGGAATCAAGAAAACAGGTTTGGATTTAACTGAGAGTCATTTTTTTCCCCACCAGGCAGTTTTACCTCTGGTTGAATTATAGTATTATTGCCCTAAACAGGTAAATTCTACAAAAGGTACTATGAATTCCTCTCTACAACAAGTAAAGCAATATTTTCTAGCAATGGATGTTTTTAAATGTCAAACACTCAGATTAGTGTTGTCAAATTTGGGAGGATAGTCAGTCATATCAAGGCTATCTTGGGGCCTTAATTTCTATGGCTTCCAGGATCATTGGTCTGTCAAATTAGTGCCTCTACAGACATAACAGGAGGAGACATATAGGTTTTGAGCTATATTCTCAGCTAATTGTGAAAACAAATTTCAGGATTTAAGGACCATATCTAGAATTTGGCTGTAAGTGGTAATAGAGGGATTTAAAAGGATAGAATTGTTAACCCAGATGGACTTGAGTATTTTTAACAATGCACAATGTGATGGTATGGCCTGAGTTTGGAGGGGTGGTACTACAGTGATGCCTAAAGCTGTACCACTGTGGTGTCCGATCATGTCAGATCTCGGAAGCTAAGCATGGTTGGACCTGGTTAGTACTTGGATGAGAGACTGCTTGGGATTACAAGGTGCTGTAGGCTTAGGAGAAGGACCCATCAACCCAATCCCAAGAAACAATCAGCCATTGAAAACCCTATGAATAGCAGAGAGGCATGACAATAGTGTTTCATCTGTTGTACATAGGGCTGCTATGAGTAGCACACCAACTCGATGGCACCTAACAACAACAACTTAAGTGACACTGAGGTCCATTCAGTTATCTCAGAGTCTAGAACGTGTAGTGCCACAGAATGCTGCATTTTTTTGTCACCTAGGATCTTGGGGTGAGAACAATACATTATTAACAGAGGCAACTTTTTCTTTTTTAGTCTTAGTTGAACTATTTAGTCCAGGATGGTCTTGATGACTCTGCAAGCCTGGGACACCCTTATAGCTTGGGAACCCTGAAAGAGAACAGTGATTGTGCTCTGGTTAATGAGGGGGACTTCAGCTTGGCATATGAGAGCCCCATTTTTATCTTTTTCTAAAGATTTTAAGCCAAGTATCATAGGGTAGGACTGGGATTTAGCTCAGTTGGTAGAGTGATGCTCTGCAGTCTCTGTGGTCCCAGGTTTGATTCCCAGCACTACAAAAAATGGGAGAAGGACATGGCAACCCACTCCAGAGGGAATCCTGAAACAATCAGCCATGAAAACCCTATGAGAGTTGCTATGAGTGGGGCACTACTCGACAGCACCTAACAAGAACAAACAACATCATAGGGTAAAGTCTTAACATTCATATTGAAAATTTTCTAGGTTACAAATTGAATAAGTTGTCTAATTATAGCTACAAACCCCACATAGCTCCCTATACATTTATAATAAGAATGAAATAATAAGGTTTTGATTAATTTGGGTCCCAATTGTGTGAAGCATATGCATTGGGAGCACACCTCTAAGAGTTCCCCTTTTACCTTCTTCCAAGTGGTCACAAGTAGTACATTTAACAGTTTAAAGAACGGGATCCCATGTAGGTTTATCCTCAAGCTTCTACTATGTGTAGACTAGTCAGCTCTGGTGTGACTAGAGCAGGGCTGTAGTTTTTCTCAAGCTTCTGCTGTGCATGGACTTTTCAGCCTCCAGAGTGACCAGATCAGGGCTCTAGTTCTCCTTGTTGTCAGATGTGGCAGCAGGACTTCCATGCAGCATCAGTTATGTTGGATGTTTTGGGTCCCACTGGCAGATCCACTCCTCTGAAGTCTCTGGCTTTAGGCAGCTGTGATGAATCCAAGGCATTGTTCCTGTAACTTTAACAGTAGTGCGGGTGGACAACATTAAAGTATGAGGTCCATGAATATGGACCCCAATGGGGTTGGATTTTATTTCTTAACTCAAACAAGATTCCCCCAGCTTGAAGGGGTATACTGGGTCTATTGAACTTACAGACATTTTTTCTTGTATCTAGCCATGTATGTCCTGCATGGCTGTCCCTAAAATCTTCATCTGTCTCCATAGTTATCATTCCTGATTTATGGAGATCACCTGTTATCTGGCCTAAGATTGGGAGCAGCTGGCCAAATAGAATTTCATAAGGTGAATACTTTGTCTATTTTGTGGGGATGCACTGGACTCAGAGAAGGACCATAGGCAAGACCTAATTCCATCTCAGATGAGTCTCTTGGCAGTACCTTTTTTATCAATTGTTTTAAGCTTCTGATTTATGTGTTCTACATTTCCTAAAATCTGTGGCCAATAGGGTTAGTGTCATTTCCACTTTATCTTTAACATTCTGGTAAGTTTCTGAATCATTTTAACTGTAAATCTTGGTCCGTTGTTTGATCCTAAAGTCAAAGGTAGCCCATATCTAGGAGTAATGTTTCTCAGTAATATTCTCATTACCCTTGGGCCTTTTCTGTTTGGGTAGAAAAGGTTTCTATCCATCCTGGGAAGGTGCAAACAAATACCAACAGGTACCCATAGCCTCCAGCTGGGGGCAACTCAGCAAAGTCCACTAGTTGTTTTTTATAAAGGGGCTGTTCTTGTCTCCTGAATTGTGGGAAGATGGGTTGGCCCCTGCCATGGGTTGTTCTGCACACACATCAGGCACTGTTTATTTATGGCTCTAGGGAGGACAGTGAGCCAGGGCACACAGAAGTGCCATTCCAATAAAGTCTCTAATGTTGTCTTTCCCATGTGGATCTCTTAGGGGAACTGCTTCACAATTGAAGGGCAAGCATATCTGGTATAGCCAACCTTTTATTGGAGAATTTTCACCACCCTTCCTTTGTATTTTTTCCAATCTCCTGGTAAAATCAAGCCTTCCCTGGGAGAATAGCACGATACTTCTAGTAGAGGCAAGTCTGGAAGGAAGGGCATGCCTAGAGTCTTTTCCTTAGGCTGCATCACCATCCTGGCAGCCTGTTTGGCCTAGCTGTCTTTTGTTTCTCTTATCTCTATAGTGCCTATTCACTGATGTCTCTTATAGTATATAATTGTTATCTTTGGGGGAGCACAGACAACATCCAAGAACTATAGAATTTCCTCCTTTATTTTATTTTAAATGTCCCTTACTTATAGATGATTCCATATACATGCAAGATAGCAAAATCATACTTTGAGTCAGTATAAACATTAGCCTTCTTACCTTCTGCCAGTATGAGGGCCCTTGCCAAGGCTATGAGTTCTGTCTTCTCAGCTGAAGTTCCTGTAGACAAGGGATGAGCTTTTACCACCATGTCCAAAGTCATCACAGCATAGCCAGCCAGGCAGTTTCCTTCCTGTAAAAGCTGCTTCCATCTGTAAATTATTTAACATCTGGGTCTGTCAAAGGGTGGTCTGTGAGGTCTCCCCAACTTGAAAAGTCCTTTTCCTGTTTCTATACAGTCATGATGGGGGATACCAGGCTCAACCGGGAGCAATGTAGCTGGGCCTCACTGCTCAGTTCCTTGCTCAGCCTTATGATTTTGGATTTAGCCTGGCTCAGCACCTGGGCTGTGTTTTTAAGTTTAGCCTGAGTTTCTTGTAGCCTTTTAGTAACCTCTCTTTGAGCTCATTCCCCATAGTTCCTACACCCTGTACTTTCTGTAGCCATGACTTTACATGGGGTGAGCTCACAGCTGTTCAATGGCCTCCATTTGAGGTTCACACAGTCTACAGGCCGTTCAGTTCTGCCTGCAACTTCAGACATCTCAGCCTCCAAGGCCAATGGGGTTTTCTCCTATGTACCTCTGCCCTGCCAGGCTCATTCCAGCTGCTTCCTTGCCTGACCCTCCTTATCTAGGCATTCTTGAAACTCTTGGATCTGATGTCTTAGCTGTTGCCACACACTCTCAGCCTTGGCTGAGAAACTACACTCAACAGATAGCTCTTTGCTGAGGCTTTCCTTGGGGTATTTCTTTGTTTAAATGGCCTTTCTTGCTCCCCAGAGGAGGGACTCCTTCTCTCTCCCATTTTCAACAGAAACATTTTGTAGTGAAGATTTACTACTCTTTTTTTTCTATCTTATGCATAAATCTAATCAAAACTTATATAATATAGTTAAATTTTTAATATATATCATTACTTTTTTCTTAAACTCATGTTTTACAGGTAGTATAAACCAAGGCAAATAAAGTTCATATCCCCTCTAGCCTTCTACAACTTAACTACATACCCTCAAGTTGATTTTCCCCTATATCCTCTTATATTGTGACACAAATAGACATTTTTTCCTTTAAGACAAAACAACTTTTTTCCCCTTCAGGTCTTGATTAACATAGAGCTTTGTTGTTGCCTCAAAGAATTGTGTGGCATTCGTCCTCACAAATCCCTCCTGCTTTTGCAACTTCTACCTGATAATCTGTTTCTGTTTCTTCACCTCTCTCGCTTGTGCACTCACACACTCTCTCTCTCTCTCTGTCTCTCCCCCCCACCCCTCTCTCTCTTCTTCCTCTTCCAATTTGTCTGTCAGTCTTTCTGTCTCTGTGAAAATTTTACCTCTCAGGGTCAGAATCTCCTGAGTCTTTTTGTTGTTGTTGGTTTGTTTTTTTTCCCCCTTATTCTGTCTTGCTCTCTCTGCCCTTCATGTTCATATACTCAGCCTCTTCCTCTCTCCCTTATGGGTTTCTTCTTCACATTTTCTCTTTTTCTCCTGGGGTCTGGGCCTCCCATCATGGGCAGAGGATTTGGGCTGTGGTCTTGGGGATGGGACAAAGCCCCAGATACCCCATTATCAGAGCCTGGCTCTTCAGGAGCTATAATTAATTTTGACAGTAAAGGATAAATTGGAAGGTATGGGTAGGAATTTTCTCATTTGCCTCTTGTAGTTTTTCTGACTCCTTTTTGACCTTTTTTTTCTAGTTTCCTTTTTCTTGCTTTGTTTTGTTTGAGCCACTAAAATCTTGTAGTAAGCAGCTAGACAAGGTTGAAGTCAGGAAGATGTGGTTTTAACTACATTTAGCCATGAATCCATGTATGGGTACTGATCAGGGAGCCCCGGCTGTTCTCTAACTCCAGTAACAACTTGATACACTTGGCCAATTATTTTTTTTTATCTCTGGTTCCCTTAGCCAGCCACCCAACATTGAAAGAAGGCCATTCTATCTCATAGAGTTTCCTTAGTTCTTTGAGTGTTAACTTTACAGTGTTTAAATAAGGAACTACTGGCTTGACTAAAAGAGGAGGAGTCTTTCTTTAGGAGCCTGCTTCACCATGACAAATAATTCAATATCAATAGATGATTTGTTGCTTTCATCCTTGAAATTTTTGCAAATGAATATATGTAGTGTTCATTTACGTACCTACAAAGTCAATTAAAAAATTTTGATTACTTTCTTCTATATAAAATTTAGTACAAGTGCCTCTGTAGGTTGGATAGGGAGGTATAATATAGAAAAATATAAAACCTAGACCCCTTTAAACATAGCTAAAATTTATGATCCACATAGCCCATCTCTATAAAGAAATCTCTTTTTATAACAAAAAATTCAATTTTAGAAAAACTCAAACAAAAAATATTTCCTATCCTTGCATTAAGTTGCAGTGAGATTTAGTCTTCTCTCAAACACTTGGAAGAACTCACAACATCCAGGAGTCCTTGACTATAATCCTCTCTAGTCCACAGGAATTTGGGAATAATAAGTGGTAAATCTTGAAGTAAATAAGCTTTGACATGTATATTTCAGGCAGTCGTGTTTGCTTCCCACAAAGGCTGCTGTCCCTCAAAAAGAGCAATAAAATAATGTTGTAAGATTATACATATCCCTAGCTCAGTTAATGTTTTTTAAAAGCCTTACATAGATAAGGACTTTTGTCAAATTAATGCTAGAAAATAAATTCCACTGCAGTCATCATTTTGAAATGAGGCAAAGGGCTCACAAAACATGACTACCTGATAGATATCCAAGGCTGTCTCTACTCTTTGGAACTCATGCAAAGAGGGCTTAGTTAGAATGCCTGGGTTATATCTCTTATAATCACCAAGATTCACAAGTTAAATTAAAATTAACAACACTACACAATTGCTCAACTGTCTAAAGAACACAGCTGTAACCAATAAAAAGGAAGGAATCAAAACAGCAAGTTAAGAGAAGGAAATGCATGGCTTAGGGAGGTTTGTGGTTTTTCCTCTTCCAGGCTCCCAGGCTCTTCATTTTGCTCTTCTTTCCTAGGCTAGTGGATGTTTTTCTTCCTTTTGCTATTAGGTAGCTCCTGGAGCTGTGTCTTCTTTTTGAAGAAAGTTACAAAAGTAGGCTCTGGGAATTTACTAATCTACTGTTAAAGAGTGGATATATACTGACCTTTAGCATTTCTCTACCAAAATTAAACCAAAGAAAGAGTCAATTTTTATTATTTTATTTGTTTCCTGATGGTATAATATGTTCATGACATAAATTTAAAGTATTCCTAAGTAGGGATATGAGTAAAAGACAAATGTGGACAAATTTGACCCTTGGGTGCTTAGATTTTTAGTAGTAGTAGTGTGGGGTTTAGTCAGTCAACATGATAAATTTTGAATCAAGTAAACAGGATTGCCTAATCCCTTTGTGTCAGATAATTCTATGAGAATTTAATGAAAATCAGTGAGTAGTTCTTATCCCAAACAAATGCACTCGGGATGTTAATATGACATTCTATTGTATAACTTCAAGAGGTTTATGAAACCACTCAAGCCAATTTATAGAAGAGTCAAGAATATTTGGTCAAAGCAAACTATCTTCTTCTGTGACTGAAATAGCAGGTAAAGATTATTCAGTGTTATACTAGTTAAGTGATACTAGGGAAAATAGCTAAATATCTTAGCAAAATGGCTTATTATGAAGAAAAGTTAGAGTTTCAGGCTTTAGTTCTTTAAATTTGTTTCTCACAATTCAGTCTTTCCAGGTAATTACTGTTTTTTTAAAACCATGTATTCTGTTCAGAGATCCAGAGGTTCCCCAACTAAGAAAAAGAAGATAAATTCTTTTAATCAAATATATCTTCAGTTATGCCCCTTGCCACATACATTACAGATCCCAAAGAAAAGCATGAAAATTCCCATAGAATGTTTTTATGTGATTCCCTTTGCCAAAATAAGTGCTTCTTTTTCCTTCCTGATTAAAAGTATAAGACTCATAGGCCATGGAAATAAAATATTAATTAACAAAAAAACATATTTTGTTCAATTTTCATATAACAAAAACAAAAAATAATTAAGGTGACTAAAGTTCTGTGTATACTACTTTGGTTGATTGGATGTTACTTTGACAAATTAAATCATAGTTATTTTTGCTGTAAATCTCTTCATGTGAAAAAAATAAGCTATAAAAATGGAATCATTTAGATGCACATAATTTGCACATTTAACCACATATTTAATAAATTGATTTACTCTAAAAGAATACTTGGAACCAGGGCTGTGTCAAAGAACTCCTTTTTTGTCTCTCATTACTAGGTATCATAAAAACCATTATTTCTCAACCAGGTCCCACCCTCAGAAATTGTGATGCAGTTAGTTTGGAGAATAGCCTGGGAATCAAGAGTTTTAAAAGCTTCCCAGTTGAATTTAATGTGTACCAAATATTAAGAGCCATTGATATGAGTAAAAAGTTATTTTAAATAAGAATATATGAGGTTTGTCTTATTGCAAGTCTGTCTATAGCTGGCATCTCTCCTTATTACTATATACTTCTTTAAATTAGTTATCCCTAATAATTTCTAACCCCCACATGTCTGTCAGCTTGCCGCACTGTGGGGCACGTGTGTTGCGATGAGGCTGAGAGCTCTGCCACTGGTACCTCAGATATGAGCAAGGTTACCCATGGTGGACAGGTTTTCAGCTGAGCTTCCAGACTAAGACAGACTAGGGAGTAGGACCTGGCGAACCACTCTTGAAACAACTAACCATTGAAAACCCTATGAATAGCAAAGAAACACTGTCATATATAGTGCCGGAAAATGAGCCCACCAGGTTGGAAGGCACTCAAAAGACTACTGGGGAAGAGCTGCCTCCTCAAAGTAGAGTCTACTGTGATTACAGAAATGGAGTAAATCCCCAGGGACTTCCATTTGCTGATGTGGCATGACTCAAAATGAGGAGAAACAACTGCAAACATCCATTAATAATTGGAACATGGAATATACGTAGTATGAATCTAGGAAAATTAGAAATCATTAAAAGAGAAATGGAGCACATAAACATTGACATTCTAGGCATCAGTGAGCTAAAATGGACAGGCATGGGCCATTTTGAGTCAGACAATCATATGGTCTACTATGCTGGGAATGATAAACTAAAGAGAAATGGGGTTGCATTCATCATCAAAAAAGACATTTCAAGATCTGTCAAGAAATACAACGTTGTCAGTGATAGAATAATATCCTTATGCCTACAAGGAAGGCCAGTTAATATGACTATTATTCAAATTTATGCACCCACCACTAAGGCCACAAATGAAGAAAGGGAAGACTTCTATGAGCTTCTGCAATCTGAAAAAGATTAAACATGCAATCAAGACATACTGATAATCACTGGTGACTGGAATGCAAAGGTTGGAGACAAAGAAGAAGGCTCAGTAGTTGGAAAATATGGTCTTGGTGACAGAAACAAAGCTGGAGATTGCATGATAGAATTTTGTCAGACCAATGACCTTTTCATTACAAATACATTTTTTCAACATCATAAATGGAGACTATCCACATGGGCTTCACCAGATGGAACATACAGGAATCAAACTGACTACATATGTGGAAAGAGATGATGGAAAATTCTATACAAAATGTCAAATCAAGAGCAGGTGCTGACTGTGGATCAGACCATCAACTTCTCATATGCAAGTTCAAACTGAAGCTAAAGGAAATTAGAATAAGTATACGAGAGCCACAGTATGACCTTGAGTATATCCCACCTGAGTTCAGAGACCACCTCAAAAATAGGTTTAATGCATTAGACACAAATGATAGGAGACCAGAAGAGTTGTGGCATGACATCAAAGATATCATTCAAGAAGGAAGCAAAAGTTCTTAAAAAGACAAGAAAAAAAGAAAAGACCAAATTACATGTCAAAAGAGACAGTAGAAATTGCCCTTGAACGTCCAGCAGCTAAAGTAAAAGGAAGACATGATGAAGTTAAGGAACTAAACAGAAGATTTCAGGAGGCAGCTCGAGAAGACAAAAACAAATATTATAATGACATGTGCAAGGAGCTGGAAGCAGAAAACCAAAAGGGAAGAACATGCTCTGTGTTTCTCAAGCTTAAGGAAGTGAAGAAAAAATTCAAGTCTTGAGTGGCAGTAGTGAAAGATTCTACAGGGAAAATATTAAATGATGTAGAAAACATCAAAAGAAGACGGGAAGAATACACAGAGTCATTATTCAAGAAAGAATTGGCAGATGACCAACCATTCCAAGAGGTTGCATATGAAGAGGAACCAATGGTGTTAAAGGACGAAGTGGAAGCTGCCTTGAAAGAACTGGTGAAACACAAGACTCCAGGAATTGATGGGATACCAATAGAGATGTTTCAACAAACAAATGCAGCACTGGAGGTATTAACATGTTTGTGCCAACAGGTTTGGAAAACAGCTACTTGGCCAACTGACTGGAAGAGATCCATATTTGTGCCTATTCCCAAAAAAAGGGGATCCACCTGAATGTGCAAACTATCGGACAATATCATTAATATTGCACACCAGCAAAATTCTACTAAAGATCATTCAGAAGCAACTGCAGCAGTATATAGATAGGGAATTACCAGAAAATCAAGCGGGATTCAGAAAAGGGTGGGGAACCAGGGACGTCATTGTTGATGTCAGGTGGATCTTAGCTGAAAGCAGAGAATATCAGAAAGAGGTTTATCTATATTTTGTGGACTATGCAAAGGCATTTG
>VMDO01030127.1:0-21705 GCA_007922755.1 Pedetes capensis | reverse complement strand
CAGGTTATATGGCTGCAGACATTCCTTTTATATAGGCGGTTAAGTAGCTTGAGAGAAGGAAGCATGCTCAGGTATCAAAGCTGTCCCTAGGTAAGGGTGTAAAATTTAGTGCTTAACAGTGCAACCTAAGTCATATGGCTGCTCTTCAGTTTTGGTTATATCTATTTTTTGTCTGTGTAGCTTCTGTCAAGTCACCTAACTATATCAATAAAATTAAAATAATATTATTTTTAAATGAGATATTTACTATAAAACTCTTAGAATACTACTTTCCAAGTAGTAAAAATTTATGAATGTAAACATTTCTATTACTATTATATCAGATAGGTAAATACTTTCTGATAATTTGAAAAACTCTTGGTCTCCTTTTTGTTTTGTTTTGCAGTACTGAGAGCCTGGACAATAGTCTCATGCATCTTAACAAAGTGCTACAACATTGAATACTGCCCCCACCTCTTATATTTTATTTTATTTTGAGATGAGGTCTCTAAATTGCACAGCCTTCCTCTGACCTCACATTTGTGATTTTCCTGCAGCAACCTCCCAAATCACTGGGATTACAGGTATGCACCAGAACACCTAGTTAATTGGTCTCTTTTCTTAATTCCTATTAGGTAAAGCAATGTTTTCTTTAATTTATCCAAAAATGACTTTTAAATTAAATAAGGAGAAACATTTATTTAAGTACATATATTTTTAGGATCTAAGTAGATTGAGTCAACCATCCAGCAGATTTGTATTCTCAGAAAATTAGATACTTAAACTCCAATAAAATTTAGGTTTGATAGTTTTGTGAACTAAGGGATTTGTGTTTCCTTATTCCATTAATCTTTGCTAAAGCAAATCTATCAACTATCAGTCACTAAGAGGATTCTTAAACCTGAGATTTGATCCTATGAACATCCCTCATTTTCATTCTTCCATCTCCTTATCATTTGAACATCATTTGTTTTCATTTTTATAAATGTAAATGTGACTGCATCTTCATAGAAATTTTGATTTGTCTTATTACTAAACTAATTATTCTATGGTAGCCTTGATAAATATATGCAGAGTTTAGGATGGCAGTTTTAAAAGATATATCCTGAATATATTTTGTAGGCTGATAGTTGACTTTTTTTGCCATTTTTTGATATAGTTACTGTTTGGCAGTAGAAAGATTTAATGCATGAACATTACAGAAAATATATGCACACACACACACACACACACACACACACACACTCACACATATCCTAAAGTCTCTACCCTCAATTTTCTGTCAGTTTGCTGTACTATCAGAACTTGTATGTTGCTGTGATGCTGAAAGCTATGGTATATACAAATATAAGTATACAGATATACAGTATACAGATTTCAGCAGGGTCACCTATGGTGGACCAGTTTCATCTGAGCTTCCAGACCAAGACAGATTAGGGAGAAAAACCCAACAGCCCACTCCCAAAACAATTACCCATTGAGAACCCAATGAATAGCAGAGACAGATTGTCAGGGAGAGTGCAGGAAATTGAGCCCCCTAAATTTCAAGACACCCAAAGGTGACTAGTGAAGTGTTGCCTCCTCAAACTAGAATCAATCTTAACAATAGGAATGGAGTACAGTCCCTGGGACCTTCACTTGCTGATGTGGGAAGACTCAAAATGAGAAAGAACAACTGTAAACATCCTTTAGTAATTGGAATGTCGAATGTAGGTAGTATTAATGTAGGAAAATTAGGAATCAAAAGGGAAATGGAGCACATAAACATCAACATTCTAGGCAGCAGTGAGTTAAAACTGACTAGCATAGGCCACTTTGAATGAGGTAATCATATGGTCTACTATGCTGGGAATGCCACCTTCAAAAAATAGGGTTGTATTTATCATCAAAAAAGATATCCCAAAATCTGTCCTGAAGTACAATGCTATGAGTGATAGAATAATATCCATAATTTCCTTTGGATCATATAGTTGCAAAAGCTGGACACTAGTGGAGACAAGAGAAGAACTGATGCTTTTGAATTGTGGTGCTGAAGAAAAATATTGAATAGATATCAAAAGAATCAATAGATCCATCCTAGACGAAGTGCAACCAGCATGCTCCTTGGAAGCAAGGACAGCTAGAATACATCTCACGTATTTTGAACATGTTATCAGAAGAAATCAGTCCCTGGAGAACCATCATGTTTGAGACAGGAGCAGCTCAGTGAAAAGAAGGAAGACCCTCAACTAGATGGATTCAGACAGTGGCTGCAACAATGTGCTTAAATATGAAAAAGACCTTGTGCCTGACACAGTGTCACAGTGTGGGGGTCACCAGCCAGCGGCTCAGGGTCTTCCTGCAGAACTGGGCTGAGCACAAATGGTGAGGACAGAAAGGCTTTGGGAGGCCAGCTATAAAAAGAACAACTAAAATATTATTAAGCAAGAAAACAAACAGGAACAGGAACTGGAGCTAAAGCTATGCTTCTGGTGCTGGGCCCAGAGGCTCTTCTAATCCTCTATTGATTGAAGATCTTGGCTAGATGTCTTGATGGTAGCTTTCTTCTCCTCACTAGTCTCCGTCATCTCTCATATCTTCAGTCTCTCTCAATTCCTTCTCAATGATGGTGTGTGCTTCTTGGTGGTGGTGATAATAACCATTTCCCATTAGGGCCAGAAGGCCCTCCTTTTGTAACTTCTGGGTTGGCAGTTTAACAGATTTAACTATCATAACTGACAGCACTTTGAGAGTGTCCAATTTCATTCTAGCTCATGCGATTGGGCCAGACCAATCAGGACAGATATGTAAATTTTAGGTGAAAGCAGATGCCCTTTTTCAGCCAGTCAAGGGGAGATCCTTAATTATCAATCAGGGGACACGATGAGGATTGGATATAACCAATTAGATAACAGGGGGTCCAAGCTGGCAGGTGTCGTCTTGGCTCAGTCGACACCAAGAGAGACCCAGAGGTGGGACAAGGGTCACTGGGAGCCATCTTGGCCTGGAGGGTAAATATTAGTCCTGCAGGCAGGCTAGATAGGCCCCTATGATAGTTATACTCTCTAGGATCCCTACATCTCTCCAGTTGTCCTATCTAGGATCCCTACATCAGGGAGTATTTCATTCTGCTATTCAAAGGATTGCTATGGGTTGGACCCAACTCAATGAAACCTAGCAACAACATCCTAAAAATAGGCATAGAGTCACTACTGCTAACAATTTTTGGGGGGGATTGGCTTGACTTTATTTAATTAAAAAAAAAAACTGTATTCTTTTTTATTTCCTGTAAGTTGGTAGAGTGTGATGTGAAAGTTGTCAGAATCAAAATAAAGTCACTTCTGTCAATCCTGACATAAAACATAAATTATGCCTGGAAGTTATGAAGGAATGGATTTTACACATGGTGACCAGTCAGTAAGTATCATAAAGACTCTGGGAGAACCATAAGCTTTCACAGAGACACCAACTTCATTATACAAAAAGCACTTCAAGGACATCTGCCCAGCAATTGTCTGTTCAAACTTGGACTGATGCCACTCTTATTATTAATCATTGTGGCCAAAGATTATTGTATCAGAATATATAATGTAACCTCCTGATTTCTGCCTTTAAATATTTCCACTCTCCTCAATATCCCTTTGCACATAGTTTATTATGGTGTGAGTATTGCCATTGGAATTATCTGCTAATCAAAAACAAATGTAATTATTCTTTGAGAATTTATTTCTTACTTTAAAAAAATTTAATTTGGCAAGCATCCAATGATGACTGAATATAATTTTGCCACTCAATCCTGCAGAATATAAAAGGGCTTATATACTCTTTCTAATAATATTCATTCTGGAATATTGTAACTAAATCAGACATAATCTTCACAAGGCCAAAATTATATCAAACCTCCTTGAAGAAAATAAATATGTATAATACTGTTCTATTAAGTATTTTGTATGTATTAGAATAGAACAAACCTAGGTTGAGTACCAAATTTTCCACTATAACCATTTGGTAAATTTACATAAAGGTAAACTGGGGACAATAATATCAATAGTGCGGCTTGGTATAAGGATTACATGAGATACATTGACTTAAAAACATAGTATTAAAATTACTATTACATTTGAAGAAAGTTAATAGTATACATCCAGCTTTAGGAATGCACAATTCATGTTTAACATTTTGGTTAGTATTTTATGAATTGTTTCAATCATCATATGAGCACTTGGGATGTTTCCTTTCCCCGTTAGAACATTGATTCCCCTTTTATATCAGGGTATCTCATTATGGCTAGGTCATTATGAAACCAGGAAAAATAGTTTGACAATTATTAGCATGTGGGGCTTGGGCCACCAAATTTTGCTTTAACCATTAAGAATGGTTTGTTGATGCTAATGTATGGCATCCCATGGTGATTTTTTTCCCTTTACTCTTTGACTTTTTCTTTTGTAATATTTCACATGTGAAGATGGAGAGATTAATATTTTATGCAGCTGTTCTTATGTGCAGCATGATACAGTGTGTTCCATTCAACTCTGCAGTAGCTTTGCTGCCACTGAAAGGTAACTAATAGCTGGAGCTGGGACTCTCATGTCTCTGGGAGGTCTCCTGTGAAAAAGAAAGAGACAATATCTTGTCATATCATAAATTTATAAGGAGTTAATTAAAGGCTTTCCCTTGCATCTCTAACACATTCAGAGTACCATATCACAAAGAATGATTCTCGTTTAATTACCAATGGCTTGTAAAACTTATTAGCTCAAAGAGTATTTTAATGTCAAGCAGAATATTAGTATAAATGGAAAACTGTGTGGAAAATGTCCAAAGAGTATAAGCTTGCATGAAATTATGTGCATATATTTTTGTCTTAATTATTTGTGGAATGAAGCACATAAGTTTAAAACTTTTGAAATTGTCATCTTATGTAAATATGAGTTTTTAATATATTAAAGTCTAAAACTGAATATTGTTTTATTATACCACTTGAATTTTTGAGCCATAATACTTTATTGCTGTTTCAAATTATTTTTTAAATAAATTCATATTATACAGCTGTGATAAAAAAGGATTGTTGACCAATTTTAAAGACTTCAAGAAATATCATATTATAAAATGTTTCAATTCTGATATGGGATACTTTCAATTATGAATTTGGTGAGGAAGGGACATGATAAAAGTTAGATGCTAACATGGTTCAATGGAAGGGGAGAGATGAGATTAAAAAAATAAGTTAAGATTTATTTGGAAGAAATTTACCCTAAAGGACTCTTTGATTATTCTTGTTAGATGACCTAGTTGAGCTAATTTTAATGGATAATCCTTTTAAATACTCTTTTCAGAAGCCCTGAGGCTGTTTGTATAGATATCAATAGATTGTAACACTCACATTAAGAAGTAAATAATCAAAATCATAGGTAACTATGAGGCACAGTAATTAGATGATTCAAAACATTTTCAGTACCTTACAATTGATTATTCACATGCATTTTTATTTTGTATTTTTGTAGCCCTCTATTGGCAGATTATAATTTACACAGTAGTGCAAAAAGCAATTATATACCTATGTTGTTGTTGTTGTTAGGTGCCATTGGGTCGGTATCCGACTCATAGCGACCCTCTGTACAACAGGGGAGAAACACTATTGTCAGTGCTTCTCTGCTGTTCATAGGGTTTTCAATGGCAGATTGATTTTTGGAGGGGGTTGCCAGGTCCTTCTCCCAAGCCTACAGCTTCTGGTGTTCCCAGGCGGTCTCCCATCCAGGTACTAACCAGGCCCGACCCTGCTTAGCTTCCGAGATCTGACGAGATCGGATGCCACAGGGCTACGGCTGCAGGTTACAATCATTTTAATATTATTTCACAAATTTTTCGTGGATAGAAAAATAAAATGTCTTGAAAGCTTATAATTTATTACAGGGGAATTCTTAAAAGGTGATTAGAATTGTTAAAGACAATGGAAGTTAATTTGATTTGTTTTGAATCCCTTTAGTTATAAGGAAGCTTTTCTACTTCCTAGACTGTTGTATTAATAACACGTAAGTTATCATTTCTATACTATAATTCAAGCCTCCTTTAAACTCACTGAGCAAAATACTTGCCTACAGTTGGTGATGGAAACCTAGAATATCTCTCTGTTTTGGAATATATTCATAGCTCTTTGTTCTGAAGTATGTTCACAACTTTTTGTTTTGGAGTATGTTAATTTTTATGAATACATTTCTTATCTATATCCATCATTTTTGTGGTTTAGGGATAGAAATAAAGTCACACTGGACTGTTTTTCAAACCAACAAAGCAGAGATGCATGGAATTTATTCTTGCTAATGTTAAGAGGAGCATCACCTTTCAGAAATAATGATAGGTATCTATGTGTCCAAGGAGACACAGGAAGTATGTGCTAAGGAACATGAGTAGTGTAGACTTACCACGTGGACTATAGACATGTATCCTGTTTGTGTAGGAGCTAAGCTTGACTCTGTCTCCCAGAATCTTAGCAAGCTACCAAATAGTCTTTATTGTTATTTTTGTTTTCTCTAATTAGCAAGATTAAGTTTTATTGGCAACCAAGGAATTTCTGTGGATATCACCATACCTAAAAGTGGGTAATTAGTCATATGGTATAACTATTATAGTTGATGTAGAAGGAATGTATTATACCCCTGGTTCGTAACTGAAGTTGTTTTACTCTATCTGTGTCATTCTCTGTGCTTCAAGATTACTCTTTACAAAGCATGTTAGGTAAGGCTATTGCAAACTGTACTGCTATGCCTTAGTATAGTGGGGATTTTTTAAAAATCATGCTAGAGAAGCCCTGAGGCAGGAGGGAACATGGTGAAAGGCAGAATTACTGAATGGGATTTGGAGACTCATTTCACTTCCTTCACAGTGTAGCCCGTCTTTCCTTAACCATATCTCCTTACCATGTACTTTTATATTACCTGTTTTACTAATTCCTTTTTTCTTTTTATATGTAGCCATTACAACCTACTCAGAGAAAACTGAATATGTATAAGATGTAAGCTAATACGCCTTAATTATTTAATCCTTACTATTATGTTTGTTGTTGTTGTTAGGTGCCATCTCGTCGGTATCTGACTCATAACGACCCTACGTACAATAGGCAAAACACTGGCAGTGCTTCTCTGCTATTCATATGGTTTTCAATGGCAGATTGATTTTTGGGAGTGGCTTGCCTCGTTCTTCTCCCAACTACCATGATAGTAGTTAGGGATATTAGCCTGAAAGGAGAAGAGCTCAAAGTGGGATGTCAATAAGCCCCTGACCTTAGATTCAACCCCAGGTCTGTTTGTCTTAAGATCCATATTTTATCCCATTATATCTGCAACTGCAATAAATGTATCATGATATTATTATTCTATCGAATACTAAAGGTGTTATTCAAATTTATCACTAAAATATTGCTAAAGATGCCAAGATCTTATATTCCAAAAAGATTGCCTAGAGATCTAATTCATCAAGGTATTAGCTGAGATTTAGAGTCAACATGCATGATACTGTGCTAAAAACACTCCAGACAAGTAAGGCATACACTAAAGGCACAGACTAAATTTGTATACCTCTCACTGCTGTTTGTCTTAGATGAGCACTTAGTTTAATTATAAAATATTTCAAAAACAAGTGTTAACATTTGGTTCTGCTTCATATTAATGTTTGGAAGAGGAGAAAATTGTAACCATATACACATAACTCTTAAGTGACATCCCACAGCCTGAACTATCCCCTTAAGTTTAGATCAAAGTTCCTATTGCACAAATTGTAGTGGATTGAATGGTGGACACTCCAAAAGATATGCTCACATTTTTACACACAGAATTGATGAATATGACCTTACTTGGGAAAATAATTTTTGCAGGTGTAATTTAAGATATTGACATGAGATTCATCCTAGATTATCCAGAGAGGCTCTAAATCCAATGACAAGTTTCTTTGGAGAAACAAGCAAAAAGGAGGCACAGAGGAGAACATCATGAGAAGGCAGAGATTATGTAGCCACAAACCAAGAAGTATCTGGAGCCACTAGAAGTTTAAAAAAGCAAAGATAAATTCTCCCCCAAAGCCCCTGGAGAGAGTATGACCCTGCTGACAACTTGATTAAGGACTTCTGGTCCCTACAACTGTGAGAAAATTAATTTATATTGCTTTAAGTCACCAAGTTTGTGGTAATTTGTTATGGCAACCCTAGGAAATTAATACTCATATCGTTTTACATTTTTGACATAATTTCAAATGTAATATATTTGAAGCAGTTTATCATTCTTGCCTTGACACTTCTTTCTTCTTTATTTTTCTATTTGGCCCAGAGGCTTAAAACATTAGAGACATTTTGACATTGCTTCATTATTTAATTTTATCTTTAATCATCTTCATTTTTTGTAAGTATTTTTCACTTTTTGTTATGTGGAAGTCATTGTAACAGGGGATAAGAATACAGTATTTGGAGAACAAACATGATATCCAGATCTCACAGAAATTTCAATCAAATAGTAACAGTCAACTCATAATTGCATAAATAAATTAATCCTCAAAATTGAGGAATAGCATTTTTCTTTCCCCAATTTCCTGATTGTTATCACATAATACTTTTGCTCTGCCTATTATGTTGAGGGTTGGGTGAAGGAAGAGTGTGAGGAGAACAGGATGGATTTAAAAGTAAATATATAAGAAATAAAGAAGTGTATTCTGGGGCCATTGTCCATGCCTCTAATCCTAGCAACTGGAAAAGCTGAGGCAGGAGGATTGTGAGTTCAAGGCCAGAGGCACCCTGTACAATTTAGTGAGAACGTGTCTCAAAAAATAAATAAAATAAAATATCTGGATATGTGGCTTTTTCATGTCTTTAGTTTCATCCTCCATCATGAAAACGCTCCATGTCACACATCACTTATGGTAAGGCAATTTCTGTCAAATAAAAACATAAAGGTGCATCTTCATCCACCTTACTCAACATCTGGCACCATGAGATTTCTGGCTCTTCCCCAAAGTCAAAATGACCATGAAAGATAAACATTTTGAATGAACATGGAGGACATGGAGGCAGCCACTGCAGCACAACTAAGGGTATTCATGAAAAGCGACTTCTAGAACTGTTTCAGAAAGTGGCAAGAAGGATAGGATAAGTGCTTGAGGCCAGGGGCAGTACTTTGAGGATGATTAATGGTAATGTGGCTTTTAATGTAATTTTTTATTTAAACAGTCACAGTATGTTTAAACAATCACTGCATATTTGATCATACCTCATAGACACACACATGCACATACATACATACACACACACACACACACACACAAATATTCGATCAAGTTGAGAAATTAGTGAAGAAGCAGGGGATTTTTTTTTTTTTCAGTACTGGAGGGTTCAACCTCATGCCTCATGCAAGCTTTGCAAGCACTCTACCATTGGGCTATACCTGAAACCCATTGTTTACTTTTTAATATTGAAAGAGGATCTTACTAAATTAGGCAGGCAATCTCTGGCCTCAGACTTGCAATCTTCCTGCCTCCACATCTTGAGTCCCTAGGATTACAGACATGTGCCACCATGGCCAGCCCAGGGCAAATTTTAGAAAACATCATAGTAAGCTGCATTGGAGATGTGAAATCATAGGTGTTATTGTGGGCTTTTGAAAAAGATTAATGGAATAATACCAGAACTATCTGAAGCAATGATCATGGTATTTCTAGTATTTAATATCCACCCCTGTTCTGTTGGCAGGGAGATCCCAGAAATATGCTGACACAGCAGATTTGCACTAAGACACTATATGGATGCATCAGTAGATAGGCTCTAATTTTTTTTCTAATTTTAACTCTAATAAATAAAATAATACTATTTAATGAAATAATTCAAATAAGAATTTCTGTAATTTAGGCAGATCCAGCACTAGAGAATGATCTCACACAATCTGTTTATGTTGGCTGTTACCTTGAAAATAAATAAAATAAATTTAAAGGCAAGTGTATTTAACAGGATAAGACGACTCCTCATTACAGTTTGCATATTTATTATCTGAAATGCTTAAGACCAAAAGTGTTTCTGATTTTGGATTTGGAATACTTACATATATGTAATGAAATATTTTGGGTATAAGACCCAATTCTAAATATGAAATTACATTATATTTCATATTCACTGGGACACATAGTCTGAAGGTAATTTTACAAAATATTTTCAGAGTATCTGTTCTGACTACAAACTATACGATGAGATCAGAGGTGAAATTTTTCACTTGTAGCATCAAGTCAGTATCCAAAAATTTTCAGATTTTGGAACATTTTAGATTTTAGATTTTCAGATTAAGGATGCTCAATCTGTACAGAAACTCTCTCAGAATCTTTCTAAAGAAACAAATACAGTATAATGGAAGGTCATATGAACATTTACCAAAATGATGATAGATGCTTTAAAAGCAGATTTTAAATTCCTTTGGGACTCTTTAAACTACAATTCAATACTGACTTAAAAAATTAACTCTGTAATGGCTACCCAGAATTGGATAAAATCTATCATTTTTACTTTGCTCGTGGCATTTGTGTCATTTAGACCAGAATAGAAATTAGGAAGAGGCCTCATCCTGACGAGGAGTGTACACACACTCTCTTGGATGTGATACTAGAGTTAGGAAAGATTATTCAGGCAATAGGTTTTTGTCCCTGTAAACTGTCAGAAAGCCCATTTCCTTCTATGAGAACAGCAGAGAGTTTTAACTAATTTGAGCCATGGGCTCTGATAAAATCTGCTGAAAGTTATGAAGATTTATTTCTAAGACTTCCATGATGACTGGCTTAGTGTTACAAATATGTGTATGTAACCATGTAAGGAATAGTTCTACATTTCACGCGAGTTTTATAATATAACAAGCAATACTCATATTTAAAGGAACAAAACAAAAATGTCACAGTAAATAGTACTGGGTGATTTGCAGAGAAAATATTAATATAACAAAAATTGTACTAAAGGAATTTTGATTTATGTATTTTTCCAAGGCAAGTCTGAAATTTTAGTTTTGATGTTTTCCTTGTACCTTAAAATATATATTCTAGTCTATATAATAAAGATTGAGATAAACAGAGACATATAGAAGCAGAAATATATAATAACTTTTCAGAAGATACATTCTGACATATTAAAGCTTTAGCTCTTTAGTCTTATGTTTCCATGTGGAAATAAGTTAGAAACCACTTATACATGTTATATCAATGTGTTAAATTTGATCCAGAAAGGAAAATCATTATATAAGACATTAACTAAAGGAGTATTATTGCTTATTGTTCATTAAAAGAATGTGTGTTTTTAGAGTACAGTGAGTACAGGCATATTCACATTTATGAACAATGGTAGTTTTTATCTGTCAAGTATCTTTTACTTACAAGTCTGAGAAATACAATTCACACTGATTAAACAAAGAAATGCATTTGTTATATACATAAAAGATCAAATAATAATGGGGTTTCAGGGTTAACTTGATTCAGGGACTCATACTCTATCATATAGATTTGGTTCCTCTTGCATTTCAATTCTTTTCTTAGTATTGGCTTCATGGACAGCCTATGAGCAATGACATGAGTTCTTGCTTTCTTAGTCTTCTCATTTGATATAACAAAACACCATAGACTGAGTGGCTTAAACAAGCAAAAGTTGCATTTTCAGAGTTATGTAGGCTGCAAGTCCAAGATCAAAATATCAGTATGGTTGGTTTACTGTGAAGACTCTCTTCCTGTCTTGCAAAGAGTTACCTTCTCTCGGTTCTCACATGGTGGAGACAGAACTGTAGTGTTTCTTCATCTTTTTAAATGTCATTAGATAAGTCAAATTAGTATTAAATTACCTCATTTAACTTTCATCACCTCCTCTATAAGCCTCATCTCCAAATACTATCACATTGTGGTTTAAGACTTAAACATATGAATGAGACGAGACAAATATTCATTCCATAGTATTATTCCTCAGCCCTGTCCCCCAAATATATATCCCTTTCATATGAAAATCCATTCATTCCAACATAATAGCCACAAAAGTCTTAATTCTTTGCAGCATCAACTCTAAACTCTCAAATTAAAGTCTTAGGTAAATATCATTAAAGTCAGATGAAAGTGAATGAGACTCACAGGCAAAACTCCTCTGCAGGTGTGTCCAGGAAACCAGACAAGTAATGCTCCAAAATACAATGGTAGACATTCACAGACTAGATATTCCTATTCCAAAAGTGAAAAATCCCATAAAAATAAAAAGAAGGGAAGACAAGTCCCAAGCATGTCTGAAACCTTGGCAAACAGATTCAACTATTTCCTAAGGTTCAAGAAAATTTCACTTTGGCTCAGGGCAGTTTCCCACATCCACTGTGGTGAGAGGGTGACTCCTCCTCCAGGTCTCTGTGAGAGTTCCACCTTCTTACACCAAGTTGAAAGCAACATTGCCCCTGGGCCCACAGTGGGAACAGGAGCCTTAATGATCTCTGAGTTGTCTTTGGGATACTTTGTCTCCAGTTTTGAAGGGTAATGCCTATTAGCAACCTCCTTTTATTATACTATGTCATCTCTTTTTCCTTTAGTCCCACATGGCAGTGTTTCTGCTGCTACACTCCCTTCTGTATTCCTATTTCCACAACTCTTCTTATCAAAGAGTCCCTTCTGTGTTCTCATACTTTTACTACTCTCCTTACTAAAAGCTTGTTCAGCAGCACCTCAGTGTTCTCTTCAGAATAGGCTTTCTAATTTTAAACAAGGGCTGGGATTTGGCTCAGTGGGTAGTGCGCTGCAGTCTCTGAGGTCCCGAGTTCAATTCCCAGCACCGCAAAAATGGGAGAAGGACCTGGCAATCCACTCCCAAGGCAATCCCGAAGCACTCAGCCATTGAAAACCCTATGAGGGTCGCTATGAGTCGGATACTGACTCCACGGCACCTAACAACAACAACAATTTTAAACAATATTGACAGGCAAGGAATTTTCCAAATCTTCAAGTTCTGGATTGATTTTTTTTTTTTTAACGGTACTGGGGGTTGAACCCAGGGCCTTGCACTTGCATGTTCTCCAAGTGCTGGACCACTGAGCTGCACTCCCACACCATTCTTTTACTTTTTTGAGACAGGTTTTCACCCAATTACAAAGACTGCCTCTGGTCTCAAACTTGCGATCCTCCTACCTCTGCCTCCCAAGCCCCTAGTACTACAGGCCTGTGCCACCACACCTGGCTTGGATTGATTTTGATTAACAATTCCTTCTTCAACTCGTCTTCCTCCTTTCACATTTGTGCCATAAACAATCTGACTGCACCTTCATCATGTTGCTTAGAAGTCTCATTAACTAAATATTTTCGTTTCTTGGCTGTCAAGTTTTAACTTCCATAAAACTAGTATGCAATGTAGTGAAGTTATTTATTTGCCACTCTGTTATAGAATTACCTTTCCTCAAGTGTCCAATAATCTATTCTTTATTTCCATCTTATGTCTGATGAGAGTGGTGTTTAATGCCATATGTCTACCAAAAATCATTTTTCATCTACCCTTACTTTACCTCACATGCCTTAAACCTCTTCTGGGATGTACCTAATACCCACTTCCATACCCACTTCTACACCCTTAGGTATTTGTTACAGCATCACTGTGTTTCTCGATACCCAAATGTTTTAGTGTTTTGTGAAAGAGTAAAAATATAACTTATTGTAAGCATTTAGCTCACCTGGTTATGGAGACTACAAAGAACCAATATTAGAGGTAATTAATCTGGAGATACATCTGGGCCAATCATATAGTTCCTGTCTGAATCCAAATACCTGGAATGAGAAGAACTGATGATGAAGTTTCAGTACAAATTTTGGCAGGCTTAACACCAAGAAAAGGCTGGCAATCAAGTAGCCCTCTTCCTCTCTCATAGGGTCAGGTTTTTGTTGTTGTTGTTGTTGTTTTATTCAAACACTCAGCTAACTTTATGAGGCCCAATAATATTAGAGAGAACAGTGGGTTTGCCCAGGCTACTGATTGAGAAGTAAATCTCATTCAGGAACCACCCTAACAGACACATACAGTAATGTTTCACCAAATGTCTCAACATCTGTGATACGTTCAAACTGACAAAATTGACCATCAAAGACATAAAACAATATTTTCCTGATTATTTAAAACATATTCTAGGATTCACTCTATTTGGGCCAACTTGCCTTATTTACAGTCTTTAAACCAATGACTACATGTCATTAGATGGATTAACATAAATTATTTGTCAAATCAGTGCATTTTCCCCCCTCAAATCAATTAGTGTTCATGTGACTGATTTCGCTTACTGAAAGTGTTTTATGCTTCTTGATCAAGATTTTTGAGCAGATGGTAGTCAAGCCACTCCAAAATTGATGGTAATATTTTTTAAAAGGGCACTCACAATTTAGGACAATTTTTCCATAAGAAGGAGAAATGGCAAGCAATCAACAGATTATTTTCTCATTTTGGCAGTTTATTACTTGAAATTTGTATTATAATTAGTATTTGAATTCAGAATATGACTGAATATTGGCTATGTTATATATTATAAAGGAATTTCAATAGGCACTAAATAACAGTTATCTCATGTAATCTACAAGGGACTTCTTAAGTTATAGTAACTCAGGACTCAAGGAACATACTTTCCTCCTATATTGTAACATTCTTTTCATCCAAGACATACAATATTTCCCTGTCATTTATAAAAGACAAACACACCTTATGGAGTCAGTTGTTGCATTTATATATAAGAAAATATCTCTACCATCAGGATTTGTATATCTTTTCCCTTCCTCACATTCTTGTTAGGTATTACCTACCTTATTTAGTAAAAATTCTGTACTAATTATTGTGTGTTTTTGAAGGAACATGGCAGGAAGCATTTCCTTCTATCCTAAATCACTATTCTATTTCAGACATATTCTAACCCAAATATTCTAAGTTCAAAACCAAGGCCCTTGATAAAAAGATTTTCCTGTTTTGCTTGTTAATTTGTTTTATCACTCATTCTTACCTTTGATTCTTTCTAAAGTTGACCAAAAAAATTTTTTTTTCAGTACTGGGGGTTGAACTCAGGGCCTTGCACCTGTACGCTCTGCAAGTGCTGGACCACTAAGCAGCACTCCCGGCCAATTTTATTGTTTATTTATTTATTTATTTATTTATTTTGAGACAGGGTCTCGCAAGTTACACAGACTGGCTCTGGTCTTGAACCCGCGATCCACCCACCTCCACCTCCGGAGCTGCTGAGATTATAGGCGTGTGCCACAGTGCCTAGCTACCAAAAAGTTTGAAATGACTTTTCCTGTCATTTATCATTTCAGTGGTATTTATTTGCACATTGATTAGTCAATTCATTTACTGAATTTCCTAGAAGACTTTCCCCTGGAAGAGATAAATGTGGTGGATGGAAATAATACTTGGGTGACTAATAAATACAGTATGGAAGAGGGTGTTGGCTTTGTATCTGTATTGACTTTGATCCTACCATTCTAGTTCTTATAGGACTTCCACTTACCAATGCCTGCACCTCTTGGTCATAAAACTTCCTTTGGTTAATGGAATTCACACTGCTTTGAAGATAGCCATCAGAATCTGTCTAATCTCCCTAACCTCTAGCAATGTCAATCAATTGCTGATAGTGTTCTATGTTCCCGTTCTCTTGTGATGTGGAGTTTAACCCTGGGGTACCCATTCTCCAGTGGTTTCCATAACTTTCCATTAAGATTGAGCCCTGTTTATGTGCTAAGATAGTTTGCTTCATAGTACACACCTGACTGTCTTTCTGTAGTAGATTGAATAATGTCTTCCCAAAATTCCTAGTCACTTAGAAACACAGAATAACCTTATTTATAAATAGAGTTTTGTGGATATAATTAGGCATGTATCTTGAGATGAGATTGCATTGGAGTATGTTGCTGTTGTTGTTAGATGCCCTCAAGACTCATAGCAACCCTACGTACAACAGGCGAAACACTATTGTCCATGCTTTTCTGCTGTTCATAGGGTTTTCGAGGGCAGATTGATTTTTGGGAGTGGGTTGCCCTCTGTCTCCCAAGCCTACAGCACCTGGTATTCCCAGGTAGTCTCCCATCCAAGTACTAACGAGGCACGACCCTGCTTAGCTTTCAAGATCTGATGGAATAGGATGCCAAAGGGCTATGGCTGCAGGCGCATTGGAGTGTGGTGGGCTCTAAATCAAATGAGAGTGTGTTAGTTATTTTGTGTTACTGTGACTAAATACCAGAGAAAAACAACTTAAGGGAGGAAGGACTTATTTATGGTCACACTTTTAGAGGGTTTGTTTAGTCCATGGTTGCTTGGCTCCATGTGATTGGCCAGATCATCATGGTGGCACAAGCATGTTTTGCAAAGCTTATTGTGGACAGGAAGCAGAGAAAGGGAAGCAGGGAAAGACGAGGAAGAGGCCAGGGACATGACATCCTCAAATAATTTCCCTGATGATCTATTTCTTTCAGCTAGTCCCATCTCCTAAAGTTTTCAGAAACTCCCAAAGTATCACCACTAGCTGGGTCCAATTACCAAGCACGAGTCTTCACATCCAATCCATAGCAGAGAGTGTTCTTACAAGATGTAGAAAATGGAAGACACGCAGAAGTAAGAAAGCAATATGAAGGAGAAAGACTGAGCTCATACAACTACAAATGAAGCAAAGTTATTGTTAGGTGCCATCAAGTCATACCCAACCCATAGCGACCCTCATAGTGTTTTCAATGGCTAATTGTTTTGGGATTATCTGGGGGAGTGGATTGCCACATCTTCTCATTTTTGCAGGGAATTGAACTTGGGACCTCTGACACTGGAGAGTGATGCTTTACCAACTGAGCTAAATTCCGGCCCTGAAACAAAGAAGTTAGCATCACCATAACCTGCAAGAGGCAAGGAAGAATTTCATTCTAGTGTACTTGCAGTGAGCATGGCTCTGCCAACACATTGACTTCAAAATCTGACCTTCAGTACTAGGAGAAAATAAGCTGCTTTTAAGCCACCAAGTGTGGGGCAATGTATTACAGTAGCCTAATAAATCTATCTCATTCCCTATCCATACTTTACTCCCATACTCTGTGGAAGTTTTCTGAAATCACATACAATGTAAACTACTTGTACTCAAATCGAGTCAACTTCTTATTCTGGGGTCACCCATTTTAAGACACCAAACTCTTGTGATAAAATTTTCTGAATTTCAATCTATCCTCCTCAAATTTACAGGAAATGGACTGAAGAAAGGAGGATACACCTTTCAGAATTTGATCTCACTTTCTGGAATTTATGTGTTACCTGTATGATTTGCAGAACTGCCATCTACAGCAGTATATTTAGCAGATTTTAAAAAGCTCTGTCCACACTTTAGATTTCTAAGGGCAAAAGCAGCATGACAGAGATGAAAGTTATGCCTCAGTTTTTGGCTGTAGCACAATCATCCTGAGCCAAGCTTGCTGTTCTAAGAGTTTGTTTTAGAATAATAATAATTGTTCATTTGACACAGATCCAAGAAAGAGATCCATAGAGTGCCATCCATGGTTAGGCATGAAAAAGAAATTTCTTTTTAGTTTGTGCTTTGAAGTATACTCTCATAAATGACAGATAATTTTATTTGTTTTAGTGTTTTTCAACTTAACAGTGATTGCATACTATATTGAATTTTTCAAAAAAATTTAACAGTGATTTATTTACACATATTAAATGCTCATGCACTCCAGCCATTCATGTATATTGCAACTTCTGAGATTTTGATATTTAGTTACAATGTTGTATCAATATATGATAAAAAAATTCTACTGAAATTTTAAGATGCACCAGAAATATAGTATTTAATATAGGGATATTTTAAAATTAAAATACAGGTAAGTTTAAACAGTAGCCAGGTTTCAGATTCTCTTATGAAATGTTCATCATTGAATCTCAAGTGTTTTAATTTAGTGGCTAATGTTGACAATCAAATATTAACCATTTCAAAGGCAACCAACTGGTCCTCACTCAGAATCCATTTTGCTACTAAGGAGAAGGAAATATAAGTAAAAAGTGTTAACTAACTCACAATACTTTTTCATGTAACTCAATTTTTGATAAATCAATGGCTTTCTAAGGTAAAAAGAACTGATTTATAAACTTAATAATTATAGCACTTCATGACTCTGATCTAGCTTTCTGGGAAAACATTCATATTACCTTTAGTTCCTTGAAAATTATCATCTGTCTAAACAACCCAATGCAATTTTCTACAGCCTATAAAGTCATGTGTCTGCTCTGGCATCTCATCTTGCCAGAAGCACTTTCATATATAGTGCTCAGCATTCCAGAATATGGGGCACCTAAAAACAATATTAAAGCAAATATAAAAACAATATTAAAGCATGTCATATATTGCACAATTTCAAATTTGATAAATTAAAACAAATAGACAGGGGAGACTTGTTTCATATGTCCCATATGACTTGGATTAATTTAGTATCTTTTTTTTTTTTTTACAGTACTGGGGGTTAAACCCAGGGCCTCACACTTGCGTGCTTTGCAAGTGCTATATCACTGACCTGCACCCCCACCCCATTTTTCTTACTTTTTGAGACTTGGTCTAGTTAAATCATACAGACTGCCTGTGGTCTCAAACTTGTGATCCTCCTGCCCCCGCCTCCTAAATTGCTGGGATTATAGGTGTGCACTACCACACCCAGCTAGTATCTTAAATATATGGTTAGTTTGCATTAAAAAAGACATGCTTTGACATTTTCTTGCCATGCACTCTCAAATTTCGAAGAATCCTACATTTGACACAAAGATCAAATTATTTTCTAGTAAAATTAGTTAAAATCTCTTGTGCATATATCTCTTTGTGTATGTTTCAGTAGATACATGGCAAGTGGATGATAGAGTAAGCTACCATTTTATAAACATAAATATACATGTATATGTTTATACATACATATTTTATATATTTTAACAGTAATGTAGCATTTTACCAAAACTGATACAACATTTGGTCAAAAATGTAAGAATAATCTATTCCAAACTTAAGTGATAAGAAAATGAATGTGAACTGATTTTATACTGTGCTGCTGCTGTTGTTGTTAGGTACCACCGAGTTAGTTTGGACTCATGGTGACCCTATGTACTACAGAATGAAACACTTCCCAACACAGTGTCATGCCTGGCACTATTGTCAGTGATTCTCTATTTATAAGGGTTTTCTTTGGCTGATTGTTTTGGGAGTGGGCTACCATGTCCTTCTCCCAAGCCTAGAATACCTGGTGTTCCCAGGCTATCTCCCATCCAAGTAGTAATCAAGCCCAATCCTGCTTAGCTTCTGAGAGCTGATAGGATTGGATGCCACAGTGGTATGGCTGAAGGGCCCTAGCTACTAGGGAAATGCAAATCAAATCAACATTGAGATTCCATTTCACTCTAGTGAGAATGCCTAAGATCTACAAAACAAAAACAAATGTTGGTGAGGATGTGGGGGGAAATGAAACACTTTTACACTACTTGTGGGACTATAAATTAGTTCAACAACCACTTTGGAAATCAATTTGGAGATATCTTAGAAAACTAAAAGTAGAATTGAGACATGACCCAGCTATAATACTCCTGGAAATATATCTAAAGGGAGATAAGTCATTATACCACAGAGACACCTGCATTTCCATATTAATGCAGCACTCTTCACAGTTGCAAAGATATGGAACCAACCAAGATGTCCATTAACAGAAAAATAGTTTAAAAAATTGTGATATATATATATATATATATATATATATATATATATAATATATATATATATGAATGTTACTCAGCAATAAAATAATGAAATAATATAATTTGCATCAAAGTGGATGGTATTGGATAATATTATTTTAATTGGATGAACCCAGGCTCCAAAAGAGAAATACCATACATTCTTATTCATATGGGAAATAAATCTTATGTAAAGGAAGGAAAATAAACTGTACATACATTGATATATAAAATGAACAATCAGACTTTGCTAAGAAGGGAAAACATAAGAGTAACAAGAAGAGGGAGGGGACTAGTAGTAGGAGTGATGGTTATGGAAGGAGGGAAGTGGAAGGGAAATAATGTAGAGGGAGAAATGGAGAAAGGATAATTTCATATTAAAATATGGAATCATACAAATCCATCAAAAATTGGGGAATATAACCTCATAAATGCAAAAATGTTTTAATACATATTAGTCAAAGGATGCCATTAACTATATAACTTGATGAAAGTATAACCAACAATGTTGTCATGGTTGCAAAATGGAAACAGTAAAAGCCTATTACTCTGTACCCCACCAACATTTATCAGTAAAGGGGAAAAAAAGAACTAGTTAGTATTGTTGTTTTTGTTTGGTGCCTTCGAGTCGGTATCTGACTCATAGCGACCCTCATAGGGTTTTCAATGGCTGACTGTTTTGGGATTGCCTTGGGAGTGGATTGCCAGATCCTTCTCCCATTTTTGCGGTGCTGGGAATTGAACTCTGGACCTCAGAGACTGCAGCACAGCACTCTACCAACTGAGCTAAGTCCCAGCCCAGTTAGTATTAGTATTCTCAAATAATGCATGGAAACTAATGAAACTGTTCCAATTTACATAGCTAATAAAAAGTGGTCCTTGAATTTAACCAAGTGGTTCCTAATTGCTATGATAAACTGTCTCAAATGGTAATCATTTCTAACAATTTTCAGGCAAGAGGAATTTTATTTTCTGAGAAAGTTTGATAAAATTCCACTATATTGGTTTGCACTTGTGCAAAAATTAAGATTTTCCCCCACTTTAATTTTATTAATGCTAATTTGATCAAATACTGCAACTATAAAGTTTACCATATTAAAGCACAATTAAGATTTTGTCAAAATTGCTAAATTGATTAGTAATAAAAGCCATTAAATTAGAATGGTTTACCATTATGTTTTAGATAAATTACAGCTAGATTAAAGATGAGTCTAAATTGAAATTATAAGGAAAGTCATAGAACTATTTACTTTTATTTATATCTCATCTTTTTAAAGTTTTTGTTTAATGTTTCTTTGATGTTGGAAGAAAAACTATTAACTATCCCATTCCTTTATTAATAGCATTGTATTATTAAGAATGGGTTGGAGTTTACCTCAGTTGTGAGAGTGCCATTATGTGCTCACTGAGGCCTGAGTTCGATCCCTAGGACAGCAACAAGTGAAGAAGAACTTGGTTGCCCATTCCTTACACAATCTCAAAATAATCAGCCATTGAAAACCCTACCTATCAGGATGTCTGTGATTCAGACCTGTCTTGATGGCACCTAATAGCAATAACATTATTAAGAAGATTTTAAGTCATTATTATTGGTGTTGCTGTTATTTTTATATTATCATAAGAGACATTTTCTATCACTGGCAAACTTGTTTCACTTACAGAGTAATCTGATTTTATAATTCTTATAAATAGAACCTAAAAATTAATAAAAAGATAGCATTAAATCCAAGGATCAACAATTATACAAAAGACAAGTCTCTGTTATTTTGAAGAATGCCACTCTGCAAGTTAGATTATACTAATTTATTAAATGACACTGAAGAAGTTCATGGTGGGGTTATGACAGTGAAAAATTATTTGAAGTGTTTTCATCTATCTTACCAATTTCATTAACCATTATCTCCTGCTGAGTTATAAGATATTTGATATCAGGAAATATGTTTATTGACAACATTTTGGTCTTGCACTTTTTTTTACTAGACCTGAAAAAAATCTCTTATTGCAGAGAT